>ML387476.1:0-24271 GCA_005239525.1 Nicotiana knightiana | reverse complement strand
CCTTTAACCCGCAATCCACAATATCTTATATCTCTTTTGGGGGGTAGAAAAGGGGTGTGACAAATAGCCCCCTGTGTTTACCGTTAAACGGTACATTTGAATTTATACGTGATTTCTAGAAAAGTGAATTAATTGATCCTGAAATAATAGGAGAATTGAATAAATATGAAATACTTAGTCTTGAGATGAAGATGAAATATCAGAAGCAGTAGTTCCGGGAGCAGGGCTTCCGGGCACAACAGTAAGAAGATAAAATTGTATAAAGCTTTGAATAGATCACAACGTAGTTTTGTCGGAAAATTCATGTCATTTACAATGATAATAGAGCTCACTATTTATAGTTTCACCTAGGGAACTAGATCCTAGAATTATGCCTTTCTTTAATGTCAATTGTGGAGGCCGTTGAATAATGTGTAACGGCAGGCATGAATGATAAATTCTTTATAACGGGCAGTGTACTTAATGATATAGAATATTCTCCATTAAATGCTAATGGATGGTAGGTATTTATTTTATCTTTATGAACACCATTCTTTCCGGTAACAGATGGAATAATTGTCTTCGTATTTAGCTATCCTCTGCCTTCAGCTCCACCTGTCACTCTCTTATGCAATTCCTTAACATAACATATGTTACCCTATACAGATAGTCCCCATGCTTTCTAGTGACATAACTTTGTGACACCAGGAAGTTGGTAGAAACATTCTTTTTGGTGGAATTTTCACTGACCCTCTCTGAAAAGCTTTTGACAGTTGATTAGACGCACGTCTCTCTGAAAAGCTTCTGACAGTTGCTAACCCTCGTACATGGGGCGTAGGCAGATATCCTTCTTCCATCCGTCCTTCCAGTATTCCTGCTTTGAAGGAAGATTGTCATTTTCAGGATCTAGACATTATCGCTCCTGATTTGGCGGAGAGGGTAACCTTACCCAAGAAGGAATTACGTACTTCTATACGTATCCCTTCACTTTAGGGACTTTTCTCTGATTGGAGAACTTGGCTCCGTTATTGTGGAATTCTACCTCCGGTATCAGGTATGTTTGGCATAGGTGAGTCCCTCTATGTGGAGGACGATTGCTTGTCTTCGGCGCTTGTGACAAGAAACGGGGGAGGAGCTAACCCTAGCTCACGTGATGAACCTTTATTCCTCCGAGATCTTCCATGGGTGGATGATTAACTTCAGCAAGTAAGGCCACTATGCACTACTATCCAACATGGATGATGAAAACAACCGTGGATGGATGGAACGGTTTGTTTCAGTTGCCACCAGTGACGTCATCCCGGCCTCGGCTCCGTCTTTCTCGGAATTATAGAACCGCCGTCATAAGTATATAGTTTGTTTCTGCTTCTGTTAAAGACCATTCCTCGTCATTATTGACTTTTCTTCCTTTACTTGTCTCAGCGACTCAGAGGGTTCCCCCTTGGGTTGAGGGCTTGGACCAATGGGTTCAGAAAATTTTGGACGTTACTACGCCCGAAACCCGCACATGGAAAGAGTTGTCCCTGAAATATGGGTGGAAGACCAAAAATCATGGTAAGTTGAAATCATCTTGTCTTTACCTTTTCTTATAATAAAGTTGTCTGATTCTTCTCTCATGTTGAATATAGATCTACCCCAGGGCGGCAAGGGGAAAGAATAAGAGGGCGAAGAATACTGCCCCCGAGTCATCTCCGAAAGTTGTGGTAACGAGCCCTCTGCCCGGCCGCCCATAGATACCATGATGATTGACGATGATGGAGAAGCTAGTGAGGAGAGGGCTTCCCTACATAGAAGACAGCGACCTTCCTCAATTTAACAGACTGCTCAATCTGTTGAGTTAGTTACACCAACCGAAGACGATGCCTTGGCGCTCTTGGGGGAGTTGGAAGTGGTGGAATGTGACAACTCTTATTTCCATATCCCACTCGTTCCTCTTGTATTGTGGGGATGAGTATCGAGTCCATGCCGTCATCGATTGACGAGCAACTAACAAACAGCACTGCGTTTGCCGCAGCTGTTTCCCACCCTTCAACACTATCAACTTTATCTCCTTCTTCACCAACTCTTCCACCAGCAACTGCTACATTATCTCCACCGGCCACATCTGTCCTAGAAGAGGATGTTTCTCTCCCCCAGTCCCCGGTTCATAGGAATTTGGGGCTAATTATGCTGCCCCTTCTGAGATCTGCAAAGGAGGAGGAGTGTTACTCTCTCGTTCTCTATCAGATGCAATTTATTGTCCCGACCGGTGGAACTTGCTAACTATCTGAAGCCTTTGGATTCAGAAATATTAGGAAAAGATACAGGCCCTCTTAGGATAGTGCTTCTTGAACAATGCTATGCACAACTCCGCAGCGGTACACTCTTCATTTTCTTTGTCATTTCTCCTGTCTTTGATTTAGTAATATCTTGAGTTTGCCTTTCTTGTTTCGCAGGCCAATTTCCTTGCCTCCGAGGGCCTCTAGAGGTGATTTGGGAAAAAGAAGAACTTACCTCCAGGCGGGATCAACTTTTGGCCGAGCGGGACCAAACTGTTGCTCACCTCTCAGAACTAGAAGCCAAAGCTGCTAAGGCCGTTGTGTTGGAGGCTTGTTTGCAGCAAAGCAAGCAAGAAGTGGAGACCCTTAGCCAATAGATTTCCCCGCCGAGGGTTCAATTTGAAGAGGCGAGGGCCAAATGGGCTTAAGTCCATAGTGTCGTTGTTGCTGCATCCGACCGCGAGGCTGCCTCTGCTGAAAGATTGACCCACTTGGAAGTAGCCTTGAACTCCAAAACTGAAGAGCTTGCTGCTGCCGGGGGGAAATATTCCCAATTTGAGGATAAGTATAAGAAGACCATTAAGCATAATAGAATTTTCAGCTCTACTGTCCGCGAACTCGATGTTAGCCTCAAGTCCATTAGATCTGCCCGAGAAAACCTTTATGTCGAGGTTTCCCAACTTAAAGAAGAACTCAAACGTCGTGCGGCTTCCATCGTTGTTGAAATAACATATGTTATGTACATCATGAGGAGAAAAAACTTGGAAGAGGCTAAAGCGGGTGTCATTGACTTTGATACAAAAATCGCTAAAGCCCGTGAGCTAGAGTCAGCTGCTAAAAGGGGTCTCCTAGCGGGGCCTGATGCTTCCGGTTCTTCTGGTTACGGTTCCGAATCCTCAGGAACTAAAAAGGAATTGGAGAGTGAAGATGTTGAAGGACGAACTAATGAGGTTCAAGATATTGAGCCAACAGTGGATTTACCCACTTCCCCTAGGGTCGGGGATGCTTCTCTTCCTCCGGGTTTCGGAGATGTAGTAGTTTTGTTTTTCGTTTCTTTTCCCAACTTTTGTACTTGTGCTGTTTTGGCACATTTATTGTGAATAAAAACATCTTTTGCTCAAGTATTGCATGAGTCTTTATACGTTCTTTCGTTTGAACATTTATGCAAGTTTTAATCCTTGTGTTCTTCTTGCTTAAGTGTTTTGCGCAAGTTTTACTATTTGCGTCTGATTATGCAAGTCTTTTGGGTGTATTTTATCCCGAAAGCATTTGGATTTCCGGCACAAATTCTTCTGAAATCAACCCTTTATCGTGAGGTTTGTCATAAGAGAGGGCCCTCTTATGTTTACGGTGCTTTTGAAGAGGACCTCTCATGTTCATCACGGCACTAGAATTTGAAGTACTGGTTTAAATTCAAATGACAAAATCAATTCATCGTTCAGACAAGAAACAAGATAGAAATAAAAAGACTTTACTTTATTCCTTCCAATTTCAAAAAGTACGTAAGCATTTATTATGCTAAAACGAAATTGCCATTTCTTGTGGCTAACTTGTACAACTTGTTTCTACGGGGCTGGTTGCGCATTCCTCGGTCCTGATGATACAACTATGTTTTTGGTTTTCATATTCCAGCCGAAAAAAGGACGTGGCAGTCATTGTTGTTGTATCCTCATATCATCCCCCCCAGTGTTCGAATGCGAAAAATGCGAATTGGAATACTGGAAGTTTTTCACCTTCGAGGACTCCACTATGAATTGCTATATAATCTTTAGTTCTGTAACAAACTTCACTTTCCCTTAGGAATTTATGCTATCGAGCCAAATACTATCTAAAAATCTCCTAGTGGTTTGCACTTGTGAATGGTCGGGTAACCTTTGCTCGATAACAAAATTAACTTCCTGGTCAAAATTTTGCTACCGAGCCAAAGATTATCTAACCGCTCCGGAGTGGTTCTTTGCTTGTGTGCCTTGCTATTAAAAGGTCTTATTGTCTCTGTTGAAACCTTCTTCGTAGTATACTTTTTGTTGCTGCCTCATTAAAAACCTTGCCAGAAAAACCCAACTGGGACAAAAACTGACAAAGGGAAAAGAGTGCAGCACATACTTTCAGTACAGATTATGTTCATCAGCAATAATATCTCTTGAGGTGTGCTACATTCTAATTCTGGGCAACTTTCTCCATCCCGATTCTCCAACTCGTATGAACCTTTCCCGATGATAGCTGAAATTCGGTAGGGGCCTTCCCATGTTGGACCTAGCTTCCCTGCATTGAGTTCCCGGGTGTCTTGTGTTACTTTCCTTGGAACCAAGTCTCCCACTTTTAAATAATGGAGGTTGGCTCTTCGATTATAATATCTTTCTATTCTCCACTTCTGGGCTTCCTTTCTTATATGCGTCAAGTCCCTGCGCTCATCGAGTAGCTCCAAGTTGACTAACATTACTTCATTGTTTGTCTCTCACTTTCCTAGAAATATCTCAAGGTAGGATCCACTACTTCCACCGAGATTAAGGCTTATGCTTCATACACAAGGGAGAAAGGAGTTTCTCCTGGACTCGATTTGACAGTTGTTCAGTAAGCCCATAACACTCCAGGCAGTTCCTCAGGCTATTTACCTTTAGCAGCTTCCAACCTATTTTTGAGATTTTGTATAATCATTTTGTTCGTTGATTCCGCTTGACCATTTGCGCTCTGATGGTAGGGAGAAGATGTGATTCTTTTGATTTTCAAGTCTTCAAGGAACTTTGTGATCTTTGCGCCTATAAAATGTGTCCCGTTATCGCAGGCTATCTCTTTTGGTATTCCAAATCTGCAAATTATGTTCTCCCATAAGAATCCACCACCTCACGTTCGTCGATCTTCTGGTAAGGACATGCTTCAACCCACTTAGAAAAATAGTTAGTTAAAATTAAAAGAAATCTTACCTTACCAGGGGCCGGCGACAGTGGCCCGACGATAAACCCCACTTCATGAACGGCCATGGAGACAGAATTGAGTGCAATGGTTCTGTAGGTTGATGTACCAGTGGTGCATAACATTGACACTTATCGCATTTTTGCACGAAAGCTTTGGCGTCTTGTTCCCTTCGGGGCCAATAGTATCCTGAACTTACCAATTTTGGTACTAAGGAGTCTGCGCCCAAATGATTTCCACATATCCCTTCATGGACTTCTCGCATAACATAATTAGCTTCTGAGGCTCCTAAGCATCGGGCCAGCGGGCCTTGGAAAGATTTCCTATACAGTTGGCCTCCTTTGAAGCTATATCATGCTGCTTTGGCGCACAGCGCCCGGGATGCTATCTACGTCCAGACCAAATTAGTCGTGTTCACCTCATAGTAGCTATATGCGTCCAAAATCGAGTGCATGAGTTGTACTAACATCTCAGAATCTGATCCCTTCATGTTAGTTTATGAACAGAGGTTAGCTAATGCTTCTACTTCTGCATTTTCTTCCCTAGGGATATGCGTAATTTACCACTCCCGGAATCGAGCAATTAGAGCCTGAACCTTCACTATGTATTGTTGCATGCACTCCTCTTTGGTTTCAAATATTCTGTTGACTTGATTTACCACCAGCTAGGAGTCGTATTTGATTTCTATGACCTCGGAATCTAGTCCAAGGGCCAATTCGGGTCTTGCAATTAAAGCTTCGTACTCTGCTTCGTTGTTAGTCAAAGGGACCGTTCTTATGGCCTGCCTTAGGGTTTCTCCCGAAGGCGTGGTTAACACTATGCCTATCCCGGACCCCTTTACGTTGGAAGATCTGTCCCTAAATAAGGTCCAAACTCCCCATGTTGACTCTGAAACCATTACTTCTTCTTTGTTTGCCAGAGACAACAATCCTGAACTAAAATCGGCCACAAAGTCGGCCAAAACTTGTGACTTAATCGCAGTCCTAGGTTTATATTCTATGTAAATTTCAGTCATTTTGACGGACCATTTGGCCAACCTACTGAGAGTTCGGGTTTATGAAGGATATTTCGCAGGGGAAAGGTGGTCACCACAACTATCGGTTGACATTGGAGGTATGGCCTCAGTTGACGAGCGGCGACTACAAGAGCTAAGGCCAACTTCTCCAAATACAGGTAGCGAGTTTCTGCTCTTGCTAAAATTTTACTAACGTAATAAATTGGAGATTGTGTACCTGCATCCTTACGGACCAAAATGACACTTACTTCTACCCTCGAGACTGCAAAGTAAATTAACAATTTTTCACCTTCCTCTGGCTTTGATAATAACTGAGGGATTGACAAGTAACTTTTCAAATCCCTCAAAGCCTGCTGGCATTCCGAGATCCATTCGAAGTTGTTTTTCTTCTTGAGCAGCACGAAGAAACGATGGCATTTCTCTTATGACCGGGAAATAAACCTGCTCAAAGCGGCCAATCTCCCTGTGAGCCTTTGAACCTCTTTTACGTTTGATAGCTACGTTTGATAGCTGGTCCGGGATTCCTTCGATGTCTTTGATCTTATCGGGGTTTACCTCAATCCCCCTTTGTGACACCAAAAATTCTAGGAACTTGCCGGAGCTGACCCTAAACGCACACTTCTCGGGGTTAAGCTTCATGTTATGCTTCCTTAGGATGTCAAAAGTTTCTTGCAAATGCTTAAGATGATCACTTGTGTTCAAATACTTAACAAGCATATCGTCAGTATAAACTTCCATGGTTTCCCTATCTATTTTTCAAACATCTTGTTTACGAGCCGCTGATAAGTGGCTCCGGTGTTCTTTAGCCTGAAGGGCATCACATTATAGCAATATGTTCCAAAATTCATTATGAACGAAGTCTTTTCCTAATCCTCCGGGTTCATCTTAATTTGGTTGAACCCGGAATAAGCATCGCATAAATTCATTAACTCGTGTCCGGTTGTTGCATCAATCATTTGATCGATGTTTGCCAGTGGGAACGATTCCTTTGAGAACGCCTTATTCAAGTCCATATAGTTTACGCACATGCAAATTTTTTTTTCTTCTTAGGAACTACTACTACGTTAGCTAACCAGTCCAGATATTTTACCTCTCGAATCAAACCGATATCAAGTAGGCGAGTTACTCTTCTTTGATGAATTTATTTCTGGCCTCTACAATAGGGCATTTCTTTTTTCTTACCGGAGGGATGCTGGGATCCAAGCTTAACTTGTGTATGGCTACTTCCATCGGGATACCTGTCATATCCGCATGCGACCATGCAAAACAATCGGCATTAAATTTAATAAATTCAATAAATCCATGTTACACCCCATGTTTTCGTACGTGGAAGTACGCGACAAGTAAATTGATATAAGATCAGAAATGAGATGGTACGTCTCGCATTTTCGTACGTTAAAGTTTCGTCGTAAGTTAATCAACGTAAGTTTGAGAATGGGATTATTTGAGACTATAAGCATTATGCTATTTCAAACAAGTAATGAGTAAATTCTTGAAGTTGAGAGGGTAAGAAAATTGAAGAAAATAAATTTCTTCGAAGTTTGACAATTTGGGATAAAATACGGCCCGAGCTAAAATACCCGGTACTTATGGACTAGTACCATACAAGGTACCACATGACCATGATAGTAAGGTATATAAAGTGTATTAAAAGTGAGTAGTATTTTAAGTGATTTAAGATAATTTTTAATTATATGGATAATTGGTTAATTATTGAATTAGTGGAGAATTACCAAGTTAATTAAAAAATTAGTAATTAATAATGATTTGGATAATTCTTAAGCATGATGTGACAGCCATATAAGGCCCAAATGATGACTACTCATTTACATACCATGTGGCATGTGTAGAGGAAGTGGTGGCCTACAAGGATTGTTATGTATAACTAAGAGGAAAGTACATAAATTTGCCAAAAAAGAAAAAGCTTACGGATGAAGCTTGGCATTCAAAGACTCTATAAGACTTCAAATTGATCAAAAAGAAACGTGAATTAATTAAGCAAAGCGACGGATTTTGGGGAAAAATTTCATACAAAGTTACACTGCGTAATATCAAAGGGATTTGCAATTCTAAGAGGGCACGATACAATCTTTCTCAAGAACATCTTACAGATTTCCCCCCTACTTCGATCCTCCATTATGTGTTGTCAAAACTAACATGTGTTGGAAGGATTGTCAAGAGAATCGGCTCAGGTATGTTAAGGATAAACTCTTCCTTCATTTTGCATAACCTCATAATTACACAAGTTTGATAACGAGGCATAAAGAAAAATTCATGTCCCGAAATTTACGTATATTTTCCTAGTTTTGTAAGCTACAATATTCTCCTTATCGAGCCTTATAGGGCCGGACAACTATTTTACTTAATATATTGAGAGAGTGGAGTCAGTATCAGCAGGTAAGCATATCTTCAGATTATCTTTGAATTCCAGTTGCTTTCACTTATTAATATTATCAGTTCAGTTTCAGCTTTCAGTATATTGCCTTACATACTCGGTACATTATTTCGTACTGACGTCCTTTTTCTGGGGGCGCTGCATTTCATGCGTGCAGGTTCAAGAAGACAGACGTGTAGACCTCCTCATTAAGTGTTGCCCGAGTTCAACTTGATCGGTAAGCTCCATGCCTTTCGGAGTTGCCGAGTCTAGAGCTTTATGTACATCTGGTGTATATATGTATATATGTTATGAGTAGGTTGGGGAGCTGTTCCGATCACAGTATATCCACCAGTAGAGGCTTGTAGACATATCCTGTCAGTTAGTGCAATATATTGGGCTGGTAGGCCTTTTATGTATATTTTGTTGGTTTGCCAGTTATAGTAGTTATGACGGCCTTGTCGGCTCAGCTTTATATTGATATTTATTCGCAGTTTTTTTGCAATGTGGCCCATGGACAAAGTATGACATCACATGTTCAGAGTTCCTTAGTCGCAAGTTGGTAGGCAAGGTTAGGGGAGGCACCGGGTGTCAGTCTCGCCCCCCCCCCCCAGGTTCGGGGCGTGACAATCCAGACCTGACTCAGGGTGCAGTTCTGTCTCCAAGTGGAATTTCCTCTCCAAGAACTTTTCAAACTGTGCGACTTGCTCAAGATCTTCCGTAGTGGACTTCGTTGCATCCGTCTCTTCTGGTACCGGGAAATATCTTGGCACCTGATAAGATTCAGATGCTTCTTCCCCCTGGTTAACTTCACTTTATTTGGGAATTCGTCGGTTCCTGTAATTTCTATGACAAATACTTCTTCCCTTTACTACTGGAAACCTAAATCACATCCATCTCCCTTGCCACTATTTGTTCGCCTTTTATCTGTTTAATCCCATCAGAAGTTGGGAAATTTTAGTAACTGATGCTACGTTGATGCTACGGCTTCATCTCGTGCAACCACGGTCTTCCCAGAATAATTTTCTAACCCATATCACCGTTCACAACCTCGAAAAGGGTCATCTTCATCACTCCACTCCCCGTATTTATGGGCATCGGGATCTCTCTTCGGGTGTCACACTTGCGAGGTTGAATCCGGTGAGGAGTTTTGTGGCTGGAATGATGCTTTTGGTAAGTTTGGATTGTTCCAATACCCTCTATTGCATAATATTGTCCAAACTCCCTAGATCTATTAGAACACATTCGATTTTAAAATCTAATACATTTAAAGAAATTACCAATGTGTCGTTGTGCGGTAGAAATAGTCTGTCTGCATCTTCCTCCGTGAAAGTGATGTCGTCTTCAGCAACTTCTCGGAGTCTCTTACTGTGGGTTACTGATACCTTTTCCTTCTTTGCTTCCAAGAAGGTAACCCCGTTAATATCTTTCTCCCCGAAAATCATGTTTGATTGTCTGGCGCGGGGGATCATCTCTTATTTTTGTGTTATAACGGGTGCGACCGTAATTGTTTTTGGCCCCGTCACTTAAGAATTACCTGAGATGGCCATTTTTTAGTAGTGTCACCATTTCTTTATGCAGATGTTTGCAGCCACCAGTCCGATGGACATTCGTCTCGTGGTATTCGCACCACAAATTAGGGTCCCTCTGGATGGGATCAGATCTCATTGGCTTGGAGAACTATTCTTCTTTAATCTTCCTCATGGTCGATACCAACTCTACTACACTGACATTGAAGTTGTATTCTGATAGCCTGGGATAGGAAGGATCCCGAAAACCTAACGTTTCCTTGTCCTGCAACGATTTATTGTTTCGACCATGATAAGTTCTTCTGTCGGTAATGAACCTGTCTGTAGACTGGAAACCTTTGTCACGTCCTTCGGCCTGTTCGTAGGGCAAAAACCGTCCCCTGGAAGACTGTCTATCTTTGTCTGAATTGTCTTTTAATTTTTTTTATCCTTCTCCTAACCTTTAGCCGATGCTGGGAAGCTGATCTGATCATCATCAATCCTTATCTTTGACTCGTACCGGTTGTGAACATCCGCCCAAGTCTTCGCTTAGAATTCGAGCAAGCTTTCCTTCAACTTCTGGGAAGCATCAGAACATCTTAGATTCAAACCCTTAGTGAATGCTTCAGCCGCCCATTCATCCAAGATAGCCGGGAACAATATCCTTTCCTTCTGAAACCGAGTTACAAATTCCCGCAGAAACTCGGACTCTCCTTGTGTAATTCTGAATATGTCGGCCTTTGGGGCCTGTACCTTTCTGGCCCCGACATGAGCCATAATGAAATAATCTGCAAGCATCTAAAAGGAATCTACGGGATGCTCGGATAATAAAGAATACCACGTCAAGGCTCCTCTCGTGAGAATCTCTTCGAGTTTTTTTCAGCAAAATAGATTCGATCTCGTGGGGAGATAATTATTTCCTCTTCGACGTCGTTGTATAGGTGGTAATATGCTCCTAGGATCCAAAGTCCCATAATATTTCGGCACGTCAGACATTTTAAACTGCTTCAGGATCAATTCTGGTGTCGTGTGGGTTGGTACGACAATTGAGTATACTTCTTTGAGTTCGACTCTTTTAGCATCGTTGGTGCACCCGAGATTTGGTCCATGCGAGCGTTCACTTCCCTCATAAACCGTAAGATTTTGCTTTTGAAGTGATCGCTCTCGTTATTTTGACCGGATCCGCTCCCCCCAGCCTCATTGAAGCTGACCTCGCCCATCTAGGTGTTGTTGTCGACCCTCCGCGTTATTTGATTTGCGGGAGCACCAGGAGAAACTTGACCTCGTCCACTCGCATTATTGGAAGCACCTGAAAACGCCTGCTTTAGTTCTGTCATAACCTTATCCTGCCGTGTGAGATGGCCCAGAATGACCTCTTGTTGCACCTGTAGGACCCTTACCACTTCAGCAACATGCTCCTCTTCAGCATCATTGGGAGTCTCCTCCCGAACACGTCGGGGGTACCACCTGCCGTGGACCGACGTGGCATCGTTCCCCTCATTGTGCGTATCACTTATTGAATCCTCGTGATGAGGCATGTCTCTTTGGGCCTCAATATTGTGTGTGTTGTTAACACCATTATCTGCCATTTTCTATGATTTTTAGCTAAGAACAAATAATCAAAGTACGTTAGTAAAATAGGAAAGGACCAACTTAATTACACGATTGTCTAGGCCCCACGGTGGGCGCCAAACTATTTACTCATAAAATGGTACCATTGAATTTATACGTGATTTCTAGATAAGTGAATTAATTTGATCCTGAAATAATAGGAGAATTGAATAAATATGCAATACTTAGCCTTGAGATAAAGATGAAATAGCAAAAGCAGTAGTTCCGGGAGTAGGGCTTCCGGGCACAACAGTAATAAAATCAAAAAGCGAGAAGATAAAATTGTATAAAGCTTTGAATAGATTATAGCGTAAGTTTGCCAGAAAATTTGTGTCCTCTATATTGATAATAGAGCTCGCTACTTATAGCTGCACCTAGAGAACAAAGTCCTAGGATTATGACCTTCTTTAATGTCAATTATGAGGGCCATTGAAGAAAATGTAACGGCGGGCATGAATGAAAAATTCTTTTAACGGACAGTGTACTAAATATTGTAAAATATTCTCCATTAAATGCTACCCGGTGGTAGACATTTATTCTATCTTTATGAGCATCATTATTACCGGTAACAGATGGAATAGTTTTCTTCGTTTTAGCTATCTTCTGCCTTCGGCTCCACGTCTTACTCTCTTATGCAATCCCTTAACATAGCATATTTTACACTATACACCCCGAACTCGCATTCACTTATCGCTCTTTAGAGTTTCTCTACCGAATTGGTAGAGTTTATGCTATATTTACTCTACCTATCTGTTAAGTTATTCATCATAGTCTACCATGTTGGCATATTTTTGTTTTCAGGAATTTCTTTACCGGATTGGTAGATAAGTTTTTCATCGAAGTCTACCTGATTGACATAATTTTTCTGTGTTGTTTTAAAAAAATGTTTGAATTTGCAACTTCAATTTCGATCAGGCCACTCCAAATCTGCTCCAAATAATCTCAAATTTGAAACAAAGTTTTCAAATATCAACACAAACAAATTCAAAAATTTTTCAAGTAGCACAAAACAAAAAAGAGTCATTTTGTGTTCTTCAACACTTTCTAAGGTCCAATAATGGAGATTTAAACTTTTTACAGTAAATCACTAATATGATGTTTAAACTAAATATTTAAGCATAAATTATCAACATTCATTTGGTTTTAACAATAAAGATCATAACCTTCTACTATTCACTACCGAACAAATATTCAAGCTTTAAATATTGAAAAACTATGATGTTTAAGTAAAAAAAAGAAAAATCGAGAATATTACACCAAGACCAATGCTATTCAAGGAAATGCCGTGCAATTTTTTGTAAGATATACATGAGATATAATTATTTGGATTCTGTGATGAGCGCATGATGTGCTTAATATTACTTGACATTTACACCCTTTTTGTCTTTAATTTGGTTGATTGATGGGAACTTTGCTTGAATTACGCTATAATATGTCGCTTTTTGGTGCAAGTGTTAATGAGATAATCAATGGACAAATAACGAACAAAATGGGAGAAAAACAAGTTGAAGAAAGGAAGAAAAAGTTGTGCGTCCGCGCAACTAAAGGCCATGAAGGTGCATATGAGTGCGAGCAGAAGGCAGACGACCTGGAGTAGATGCGCGCTCAAGCTCCCAGGTGCGTGGCGGCGCACGTTCGCCTGTGGAAAACTTTAGTCAGGCCTATTTTTGTATTTTTTAGGCATTCCCCTTTACCTATATAAAGCCTAAGCTCGTCACAAACTAGGTATATGGGATTATGGATCAACTTTTGGTGAGAAGAAGGCAAGGAAACAACGGAAAATTTGAATATTTCATCCGAATCATTAAATACAAAAGTTTGTTTGAATCTGTGGGTTGTAATGTTTTCTTTTCCTCTTAATACTCCTATGATGAACAATTTTTCCACTATGGAGCAGTCCTTCTTAGGGTTATTTACAGATGTCGTGACTTGATCATTATTCGGGGATTTAATTTTTGTTAATTGGTTATATTCCTTGAACAAGTTTTTAATTGAATTGCAAGGTTTTTTGTGGTTTTACTTTAATCGGAAGAGAAGTGTTGTTGCAATTATCATTGAGCTATCATTTTGGGGTTGATTTTATAACTCTCATAGGTAATTGAAAGAGCTTGTAGAGTTATCAATTGACCCAATTAAGAGGGGTGGTCGAGAGACGTTCTTCGTAAGATCATTCATTCAACGTATTCCTGCATATGTTCATAGCACTTGTCATTAGGTTGTTTAATGAAACTCTCATTCATTCTGAAGAAGAATTTGAATCTTTAAGATAATCTAATCATCTATTGAAATAAAAAGAGTCAATTGAACTTAAGAGTTAAATTTAGAACAAAGTTATATCAGAATAATAGCGGAGCACATTTCTTGTCAATGCCCTTATTTCTTGCACTGATATTTTTACTTTGTACTCTTAGTTCTTAAATAATTCAAAATCAAAGGTTTATTTTCCTGAATAGTTTTAAGTTGAAGGTTTATTTAAACAATATTAAACCAATCACTATGGAGACGATTTAACAACTATCCTATCCTCGACTAGCGAGCCTAAGTTTTATAGACTGGTTTTGCGTTCGTTAGCGTAGTAATTCGCCAATGTGTTGGGATGACATTAGTGTAGGTCTATTGAATACGCATGTGATGAGGAGTCTCACTAGGTTAAGCTTTCAAGCCTATAGTTATAAGACTAGGTCACCCCTGTTGTGCTAGCCCTCATAAGCAGAGGGGGAGGAAGGCAGGGACAATTTTTTTCGTGGCGCTCTGCTATATATTGTGGGCAAAGGTACTTGTCTTTTACTTCACTTCTTTTACTTTTATTTATAGTTATTCTTGATCATTGTAATTGTGTGTCAAGTATTTAAAAGTGCAATGATCAAAAGTCATAGTTTTAATTGGAGGGTCACAAGTTCGAACAAAAGCTATGTATTGGTTGAAAAAGGCATTACACGTGGAATATTAGCAAGCTGACAAAGCACTTTTTTCTTCACTTCAGCTTTGAGATGATTTTAGCCACCGGGGACCGGCTCAATGAGCACCTTTGGGCGGTGCTTTCTCGATCAAACATCCAGATCATGAATGTTTGGAATCCATATTATGCAAGGAGACATTGCTTTTGCTAATTCGAATTGAAGGGTGATATAAAATCGGTCTATTTCCGGCATCGACCCCTTTTCATTTCCCTATTTGATTTAGTAAGGGGGAAAGACAGCCGCTTACCATATAAGTGTAAGCGCAGGAGTTTTCTTGCTCTCGCTATCGTACCTCAGCCTTTCCCCAAGCACTAACTAAGCCTTCATCCTCTCCCTATGCTCTTCCACTTTAAAGAGGGGCAAAATAAAAGCAAAGGAGAGAAAAAAAGGGGAGCTTAAGGAAAGCAAGAAAGAACTATTTGACTTCGCTATANATCTGAACCAAAGCACAAGCTTTGAAATAGAAAGAAAGATAGAAGGAAAGCAAGAAAGAACTATCTGACTTCGCTATCTTTCTATGAGCTCCTAGGAAAGAGATCCTACTCCCAAAGAAAGGAAGCTTAAGAATAGTCATTAAGAGAGGTGACGGTGACCCTCTTTTGCTTTTTGACGTTTGGAACAACGGTATAGCGATAAGTGACACTCTCAATTAATGGAATTAAGATTACAAGGAAGGTGCGGAAGAAACACCCACGAGACAGTACAAATAAGAGAACCGGGTATGATAGTTGTCAAAGAAGAGGCGTGAACAAAATGAATAAAGGTTAAAAGAAGGGAAGATATACGAACCAGAAGTAAATAAGCAAGGGGAAGCGGAGTAGTTATACGGAATCTATAGCCATAAATATGTCAGTTACGGTTATCTATGATAATGGAAAATCAATACAATTAATGCCCATAATGAATCCAAATTAAGTGTGAAAACTGTTATGATTGTACGCTCCTATATAAGGATAAAGAATTTCATTTGTAAGAGCGGGTTACGATTACTACTGATACATTCTATTATTCTCTGCTTTATCAAAGTTTTTAGCCTTGATTTTAGGGGTTGATTGTCGATCCATTCCTTATTTCTCTTTGTTAATTTTCTCTATTACTTTTATTATTTTTCTAAAAGATTATTGTGGAATGAAGTAAAACCTGGTTATCAGTAACCTGTTTTCTTCTAAATATAGACTTTGACTGAAAGATCTATTTTTTGGTTAAACAAATTGGTTCAATTACCGGAAATCTAATAATCTTTTCACTTTCCAAATTCTGCTTTCTACCAACCAACTATGCTATGTCAACTATTAACGACAATAACCTGTTGAACCCATATGAGGGAACTCCACCACTCCTCTCTCTCCAGCGGGATCCCCTCGTCAATCCCGTGACGGTTCACCTGAAAGATCTACATCACGCGCTAGTGATCAACAAAGGGACGAACAAACTGTCGAACAAGACGCTCTAAAGCAATTGATTGTAGAACACGTGAATAGTGCTCTTCAAGCCTTTGTTAGGGGATTGCCTAATGCGCCACAAACTCTTCCACCGGTCAATACAACAACCTTAGAAAACCCACGCTCAGGGCTCGACAATTCTGAAAGTGGAGGAACTCCCAATGAATCTCATGATTGAAGGCCAGGTACACCAAATAATTTTGATTTACAAAGTTTGGTACTAACTTTGTAGAAAACATTGAAGGAGAAAAAATGATCGCATAGAGAAAACACCTGGCGTGCCACCCGTGATCAAAAAAGTATATATTGATAAGTATTCACAACAACCTTGGAAGCCAGGTGCATCACCTTTGCTGATTCCTAAAAATCTTAAAATTCTTAATATTCCAAAATATGATGGAAAAACTGACCCTTGAGATCACGTAACGGCATTCACAACTGGCGTGAAGGACAACGATTTAACCAAGCAAGAAATCGAATCAGTCTTGGTTAAAACGTTTGGTGAAACACTCGGGAAAGGAGAACATGGAATTCTTTTTTACCTGAAAACTCAATTGATTCTTTTGCTGAGTTTGTAGATTCATTAATAAAAGCACATTCAGGAGCTCAGAAAGTTGAAAAAGGGATGGAAGACATCTTTAAGGTAAAAAAAAGAGAATATAGAATTACTCAGAGAATACGTAGATAAATTCCAGCGGGAGAGGATGATGTTACCTCGAGTACCTGATAACCGGGCAACTATGGCGTTCACGAGCAATTTTAACGAGAAAAGTTCAGAAGCCACGAGGAGGTTGAAGGAAATTTTGCGGGAATTTCCAACAAAAACTTGGAACGATGTGTACAACAGTACGGTACAAAGCTGTGGATAGAAGAAGATACGGTTGCACAACCAATGGCTGATGAAATAGCAGGATTGAGACGTTCAGAATCAGAAAAAAAAGACTAGAAAGAACAGGTACGAGCCTTAAATCGGACCTGCAGGGCGAGACTCTCGATCTAAAAAAGATAACGTATGATTTGACTCAAGATCGAGGCAAAAAGATACGAGTTTTCATCTAGATTCAGAAAGGAACGGGATACACGAGGCAACAATTCCAATACACATGCGAGGATTGGAGATTACAGCTTTAATGTCAGCACCTCTGAGTTAGTAGTTGTTTTAAGAGGTATGGGAGATAAGGTGGGGTGGCCTAAAGAAATGAGATCAGATCCGAGCAAAAGAAATCCAAATTTTTGGTGTGAATTTCCCAACGATCATGGCCATATAACAGCAGATTGTAGATTACTACAGGGAAAAGTCGAGCATTTGTTGAAGCAAGGTTATCTAATTGACTTGTTCAGCAAGAAAGGAAGACAGTCATACATGAAGAATATACAGGAATCCCCGAAACCTCCATCACCAAAAAGAATAGTCAATGTAGTAACCGAGGGAGATGAGGTCAATGACGTAGCATATACATCAGCAAAAAAGACGTCAAAAGTGGTCACTCATGGGAAGTGTGTTCGCAACCAAGTCTTGGATGGAGACAATATAATATTTGATGATGCAGACACATACGTCTTGATGATTTCTCACAATGATGCACTGGTAATTGTCACGTCCCAAATTTCTCTCCGTTGGGTACCGTGATAGCACCTAGTCTTAAGGACTAGGTAAACCTAATATTTACTGAATAACAACAATAATAAAGGAAATCTAACGGTCTCGATATAGAAATCTTGACAGAATTTACAATTTCCCAAAAATCGGTAATACAAGTCATAAGTTCTACGAAATTTCCTACAACTTCTAAAAACAACCGTTTAGAAATAAGTAAGAACAGTTGAATAAAAGAAGGAAGGTGACTCAGAAGCCTGCGAACACAGCAGTGGGTTTACCTTGAGTCTCCTCGGCAATGATCCGCGCAGCTATTAACAATCAATACATGGATCTGCACAAAAAAAAATACACAAAAATGTAGTATGATTACACTACAGCGGTGCCCAGTAAGTATCAAGACTAACCTCGGTGAAGTAGTGACGAGGACTAGTCAAGACACCACTAGTCTAATAAATTACACAGGCATAAATATAGAAATGAAAGAATAGGACATCTATCTAATGACTGCACAATGTGATAAATAACAGAACACCTACAATGCGGAAGAAATACAACAAACAACAATAGAACAAAATAATAATACACAGGAAGGATAGTCGGAAGTACAAGCCAGAACCGGAAACCACAACACAATAAGAAGACCAGTAACTCATCACTGCATTAGTTTGTCCACATAAGGCCTTAGCCAATAAAACCCAATAAATTGGTCAAATCCTCGAGTGAAACTTTTCAACCGCAAGTTTATATTGAATGCTTTTAAAAATATAATCATTTCAGTGGGAAAATTTCCTTTGAAATATACTTCCTCCAAAGATACATAAATATACTTTACAAAATGGAATTCTCAAACGTAATTTCTTTCCGTAAAAGCTTTTCAAATGTACCTTTCTAGTAAATGTTTTTCAAACATAATTTCCTTCAAATAAATGCTTTGCAAGCATACCTTTGGAAAATAATAACCTTGCGAACATACTTTCCTTCAAGGTAAATGCCTTTAAACTTTAGTTTTCAATAATTGTATTTCAGACATAGTTTTCTTCAAGATAAACGCTTTTCAAATATGCTTTTCCAAATAAAGTATCCTTTAAACATAGTTTTATTTAACATAAACATTTTTCAAATATTCTTTTTTTTAAAAGGAATGTCATTCAAACATAGTTTTATTCAAGATAATTGTTTTTTAAATTGGACTTCCCAAATAATTTTGTTTCAAACATAATTCCTTTGATAAAACCTACCGGGATCCCGTCCTGTAGTTCAGAATTAGTCATGCGGTACATGGGAATCTCCCGGAATACGTCCGTAGTCCCAAAATAAATATGCAGTGCTGGGGGATCTCCTGGAATACGTCCGTAGTCCCAAAGTAAATATGCAGTATAGGGGGAAGGGGAGGGGGGGAGCTCCCGGAATACGTCCGTAGTCCCAATTTAAATATGCAATGTAGTACAGGGAGAAAGCTCCCAGAATACGTCCATAGTCCCAATTTAAATATGCAATGCAGTACAGGGGGAAAGCTCCCGGAATACGTCTGTAGTCCCAATTTAAATATGCAGTACATGGGGAAAGCTCCCGGAATATGTACGTAGTCCCAATTTAAATATGCAGTGCAACAACCAAAGTCAACAATTATAGCACGGCAGAAAACTCGTACATCACCACATCAAATACAAAGCAATCAGGGCAATGCCACAAGATACGGCGAATAAATCAATACAAGTACTTCAATTCACAAAGAAACAGTAGAATACCGTTCACAAGGAATAATCATGGCACAAAATACTAAGTGAAAAAGGGAACAACTTGACCAGGGAAAAACAAGACAAGCAACAAATTCACAAATTCAAGTCAACAATAAGAAGACAACACAAGTCAAATAATTCCATGTAAGGACAAGTCGAGTAAAATATAAGTTATCTAAACTCCTTATGAGGTTGAGCAAATTATGAGGGATATTCAATAATTTAATTAATTATAGGTAGTTTATGAAAAATATAGCATGGTGATAGAGAGGTAAAACCTTTGGTTGAGTCAAATCAGAGTCAAGTAGGCAATAAAGGTGGATCCTAAAGCAATTAGTTCTAATTAAGCATGCACAGGTGAAACTACCAGATAAGGACTCAAGCGTATTAGGATCAACTTCATACAATTTGAATATAAGGACCTAAGAATCCTAAAAGGTCAACCTTCTACAAATAAGTCCAAGTACACACTCGTCACCTCGCGTACATGGATTACAATCAACATAGAAGACTCATATCCTAAGTGGTATTTCCCCCACACAAGGTTAGGCAAGATACTTACCTCAACCACTCAAATCAAACTTGAAATCACGTTCTTGCCACGCGTATCCGACTCCACATGGTTCAAATCTAATCAAATCAATAGCATCGTGTAAATAGTACTACAAGCAACTAGTTTAACTAATAAATTCGAAGCTAAGACAAGAGATTAGGAAAATTGCCCAAAAAAAGTCCCCCGGGCCCACGTCTCGGAATCGGGTAAAATTTACAATTTATGAACACCCTCTCATTTATGAGAACATGCGAACAAGAATCATCAAAATCCGACGTCAAAATCTCACTCAAATCTCGGATTTTCAATTGGGGAACTTTTTCTCCCATTTCCAAACTTTTACTCTCAAACTACTTGATTAAATGAGGAAAACCACAATAGATTAATGCAATAAAACCAAATTTGAGTAAGAAATCGTTACCCACAAGATTGCTCTGAAAACCCGTCAAAGAATCGCCTTCTCCCGAGCTCAAAATCAAAATTGGAGTGAAAATGAGCAAACCCTCGAATATAAACTCTCTGCCCAGCAATGACCTCATCTGCGGCTAATTGGACTGCACCTGCGGAAAATACATCGCAGGTGCGAAAACTCACTAAACGAACTGGGGCCGCACCTACGATCACTGGGCCGCACCTGCGATCACTGGGCCGCATCTGCGGCTCCGGACCTGCGGAACCCCGGCCGCACCTACGAGCCTGGCTTCCCTTGACCAAAACCGCACCTGCGACGCCCTCCACCGCACCTGCGACGCCCCATCCACATGTACGAAACACCAGAACCAGCAATGCTTCAGCTGGTTTCTAAGCCCAAAATCATCCCGTTGAGCATCCGAAACATCCCCGAGCCCCCCGGGACCTCAACCAAACTTACCAACCAGTCCTAATACCTTATCCAAACTTAGTTGAGCCTTCAAAACACATCAAATAACATCAAAATTGCCAATTATGCATGGATTCAAGCCTAAGAACTTATGAAATTTCCAAAATCCACAACCGATGTCGAAACACGTCAAAACTAGCTCGAATGACCTCAAATTTGACACACAGGTCACAAATGACACTACGAACCTACAGGAACTTCTGGAATTCCATTCTGGGCTCGATATCAAGATTTCACCTATCGGCCAAAATCGCCGAAAATCTAACTTTAGCCAATTCAAGCCTAAATCTACCACAGAACCTCGAAAACACATTCCGGACGCACTCCTAAGCCCAAAATCACCATACGAAGCTGCTGACATCATCCATAACTCGTTTCGGGGCCGTTTACCTAAAAAGTCAAATTTCGGTCAAAACTTTACCATTTAAACTTCCACAACAACAGTCCTTCTTCCAATTTGACTTCGAATCATCCGGTAACTGAATTCAACCATGTACGCAAGTCAATATACATAATATGAAGTTGTTAAAGACCTTATTCCACCGAACGGAGCTTAAATTCTCAAAACGACTGGTCGGGTCGTTACATTAATATCTTTACTTGTACCTGATACTAACGTAAAATGAGTTTTAATTAATCGAGTAGTTCAGTGAACATCATTTTACTAAGGGTGGTGAACAAAATTCAAGTTAATGACAAAGTGATTCCAAAGGCACCATTTTTGTCCAGGTTTGATAATACAAATATTATCACAAAACGGGAAGCCACTATGTTTGTAGAAGGAGTTGTAAAGGATATGAACTTCCAGGTAATAGCCGCGGACATGGCATATAATATAATTCTGGTAAGACTGTGGATTCACGATATGGATGTCGTCGCATCTACTTTACATCAAGTTATCAAATTTCCTTCACCGTGGGGGATCTATCAAATCCATGGAGATCAATAAGCTTCAAGGAATATCAACTCGGTGGTAGTTTCAATAAGCTTCAGGATAGACTGGTGTTGATTCAAGACCTGATGTCATTCAAGAGCTAGAAGAAAATGAAATATTAAGACAACTACTAAAGAACTCGAAGCTATAGTGGTGTTTACGCACTGGCCAAACAAAAAAGTTCACGTCTGAGCAAATTTATGCCCACAAATGAAGGGTATGTTAATTAAATTTTTACAAGCTAAAGCAGATTTCTTTGCGTGATCGCATTCAAATATTACAGGTATACCTCCACAAGTGATGACCCACAAAAACTTAATGAGGACCCATCATATTTACCTGTCAAGCACAAGAAGAGGAAGCAAGGATCCATCAAAAATCAAGTAATCCAAGATGAGGTACAAACGCTTTTAAAATTGGGTTGATACGAGAGATAAAGTACCCTAACTGGTTAGCTAATACTATGGTAGTTCCCGAAAAGAATGGAAAATGACGAGTTTGTGTAGATTATACTGATTTAAATAAGGCTTGTCCTAAAGATTCATTTCCTTTGCCGCATATAGATCAACTAATTGAGTCTACCGCAGGACATGAGCTTTTCAGTTTTTAGATGCATATTAAGGATATAACCAAATAAAGATAGACCCTTTAGATGAAAAAAAACTTCATTTATCACAGACAGGGGGGCTTACTGTTATAAAGTCATGTCGTTTGGTTAAAAAAATGTGGGAGCCACATACCAAACATTGGTGACTAAAATATTTCAAGAACATTTGGGGAAAACTATGGAAGTCTAGATTGACGATATGCTGGTCAAGTATGCACAGGCGGAAGATCGTTTTCAACACTTGTCAGACACTTTCAAGATTCTCCGCAAATATAATATGAAGTTAAATCCAGAAAAATATGCTTTTGGCGTGGCTTCAGGTAAGTTTTTAGGCTTTCTTATTTCTAATAGAGGTATTGAAGTGAATCCTGCACAAATCAAAGTTATCGAGGAAATGCAAGATGTATTCACAAGCAAAAAAAAGCGCAGAGATTAACAGGAAGAATAGCAGCCCTGGGAGGTTTATATCAAAATCATCAGAAAAGAGTTTTAAATTCTTTTCAGTATTGAAAAAGTGAAGTTGTTTGGATGGACTGATTAATTCCAACAATCCCTCAAGGACCTAAAATTGTATTTGTCAAAACCGCCTTTTCCAATCAAACCAAAAGACGGATAAAGGCTACTCATTTATCTTGCTGTGTCGGAAGTGGTGGTAAGCACTTGTTAGATGCTGATACACTGTATCCCCATTTGGAAAAAATTTCTTTAGCGTTAATCATGGCATCTAGAAAGATGAGACCTTATTTCCAATGTCATCCTATTTCTGTAATAACTACTTTCCCCTGAGGAATACATTGCATAAACAAGAACTATATGGTAGATTAGTTAAATGGGAAATGGAACCCAATGAGTATGATATCATATATCAGCTCAGAACTGCAATAAAATCGTAGGTTTTAGCAAACTTCGTAGAAGATTTCAGCAAGAATTTAGTTCCCGAAGCGGAAAAGGAACTACAGGCATTTACCAAATCTAATCCGGGACTTGGATTTTATGTACCGATGGTTCTTCAAAAAGGTGTGGGCTTAGGAATCGTTCTAATTCCACCTTAAGGGGAAATCATAAGACAAGCAATGAAATGTTATCTGATGCGAGGCTAGAATTCATAGTTTAACATGCTATATGCCTTACATTTTATGTGCGTTAATGATAAAAACACACGTTTTATGTGCTTAATGGAGTTTATTTCATGTGTAGGTGAATTGGAGATGGAAACCGAGCTACATGGATGCAAATACGTCAAAAATATGCTTAAGAGGCGAAGAGGGAACACCCTGGCCTTATCCAGGCGTTTGGCCCCTAAAGCCAGGCAGCCCCCGGCGTTAGGGGGGCCTTAGAGCCAAAACGCTAGGCCTGCCCTGGCCTTAAGGGGGCGTTTGGGCCCAAACGCCAGGCCCCTGTTCCGGTCAATTTTGAGTTTTTGAAGAGTTTAAGTGTCTCCCGGTTGGAATAGAAGTCTCCTACATGTTTAGGGTTTGTCCTAAACATATAAATAGACCCCTAAACACAACTTAAAGAGGATCGAAGGATTAGAGGGATTCGAACGGCAAGACATCAATTTGTACAGATTTTCTTCATTACTTTGTAGTTTAATTATGCAAGTTATTTTTAGATTTGATTCTTTTGAACATGTTTAGCTAATTTCTTGTGGAACCCGTTGGGGGATAAACTTATTGTGATATTAATATAGTTTCGATTGATTGATTAATCTCTATTTGTTCAACTACGTTCTTGTTGTAGTTAATTGAATGGCCATCAATTAACTGTGCCTATTTATTATGTATCTACTTGAGAGAGAGTGCATATTTAGATAGTTGTTTGAACAATATCACTCCCGAAGTATAGATGAAAGTCATAACCGAGGGTTTGGAGGTTGGATTAGAGATAACGATACCTCGGGT
>ML387475.1:1319-14936 GCA_005239525.1 Nicotiana knightiana | reverse complement strand
ATCAAAGGGTGAGATGAAGAGGTGCAATCCAAAAGGTACCTCTTTCATTTCCCATTCACACCCGTTAATAAAAACGCAACAGAGTGTTGGTTAGAAGATGAACATAGCTGAGGATGTTGAGATCAATGTGTGAGCACACTAGGTTGGATAAGATTAGCGATGAAGATATTCAGGAGAAGGCGGGCGTGGACCCCAAGAGGATAAGATTCGAGAAGCGAGACTTAGATGGTTCGGGCATGTGAGAAGGATAAGCCTAGATTTCCTAGTGACAAGTTGTGAACAGTTGGCTTTGATGGGTATGAGAAGAGGTAGAGGGAGACCTAAGAAGTATTGGCGAGAGGTGATCATGCAGAACATGGCAAAACTGCAGCTAACCGAGGATATGACACTAGATAGGAGGGTATTGAGGTCGTCGAGATTATAAGGATTGTAGGCAGTCGGGTGTTTTTCTGATCTGTTCCATGTGTATTAGAGTTAGTCTATTAGTATCCTGTCGTTGTTCTTAAATTGCTAGTATTATGGCTGTTTTCTTACGCCTCGGTTATTTAGTACCTTGTCGTTGTTAGTGTTTGTTTTTGCTATTGCTATTGTTATTGCTTTTTATTTTTTCGGTTCATACAGTGTTGGTATCATTTTTCTGGTCTTAGTTGTTGATAATTTGCTTGTTCCTATTCTTCCTCTCGAGCCGAGAGTCTTTCGGAAACAACCTCTCTATCTCCCTAGGGTATGGATAAGGTTTGCATACACACTATCCTTCCCAAAACCTTACTTCTAAAATTTTATTGTGTTTATTGTTATTGTATTCTTTTCTTTTTCTATTATATTTTATGTAGAGCACAATTATAGGATAAAATTATAAGTGCCAAAAGAAGCTTAAGAAAAATTCGAGTTCATGTAGGGAATGGGCAACAAAGAAATCCCACTTCCCCAAGGTTTATGCTAAACAAAAAGATTCTATAAATAGACAACTTTAAGTTAATAACTCATCCAAATATTTTTACAGCTCCTATAAAAGTTTAAACGATCGATCATGGCAACAATTACCAGGTTTTTACTTCTTCTCGTTATTTTTTACCTTAGCCTTTCAGCCCTAGTAATTTCACCATCTTCTAATTTAATTGCATACAATAATCTCCCAAACACATTATTCAAAAAAGGTTACATTTCTATGTCAATTATTCTTGAAAATACCCTAAATCGTCTTATTTCTTCATCTCCTAATACTACAACTTTCACTATATTTTGCCCTACTGAAAAAGCTTTTCTCAATATATTCCCAAAATATCCTGGCCCTCCTTATAGATTAATTCAATATCAAGTCGTCCCCTTGAAAGTCAACAAAGAAAATCTCGAATTTTCTCGTCACAAAAACTCCGATAAGCTAAAAACCCTACTCCCCGGCCACCATATTATTATTACTACATTGCCTCACGACAAGAATGTTTCTATTAACAACGTTAATATCGTCGAATGGGACGTTTACAACAACAGACGTGTGATAGTACACGGGATCGACGAATTCTTTGATCCCGCATTGAAAATACTAGTTTATCCTGACCGCGACATTGATAGTTCATCGAACGTGGAGAAAAATATTGAAAAGAAGAAGTATGGTTTTAAGTTTGAAGATTATATTGAATATTGGATTAAAAATCCTGAGTATATAGTTCAATTAACTTTGCTTCTTATGGAAGTTGGTGTTGCAATTGTTTTTATTTGTTATATCTTGCATTATTGTATTTTGGAGAACGAGGATTATATAGATGATGACGTGGAGGATATCAAGGTTGTCACATCTAATAAGGAAAAAGAAGATGTCAAAGATCCCTTATTTAGGCCTCTGTTTTGATTAAATTGTTGAGTTTTTGTAATAGTATTGTCTTTTTTAAACTCTCTTTCTATATTTACATGTTGAGTTTTATTATTGGCACACTATTTTTCTTTCATCATAAATTAAGTAATTTACGTTTCACTGGGTTGTTATTGTTATTGTTATTTTACGTTGTTTGTCAACCTATCCAAGCCTCTTCTATTATCGGATTGGCAATGAAGTTAAATGATATTATTGCCGGTCAGAAGTACTTTTTTAAATTGATTAGTCAAATATAAATTATTTTTCACCAAAAGTCTTTTTTTTGAAAAGCGCTATTCAAAATAAGTGAGTGTTCAGAAGTGCGGTCAAATATGCTATAAACATTCTGGGAAGAAAATATTATACCAATTGCTCGGACCATAAGCGAATTCAGGATTTAAATTCTACGAGTTCAACACTTAAGGTTCTTAACGTTGAACTTATTGTATTTTAAAGTTACGAGTTTATATCTATTATTTTTTATAATTTTAATAACTTTTTATGCAAAAATTTATACCGTACCTCGAAAATTATAGATTCTAACTGAACTTGTAATTATAAGGCTACATACGCCACTGGCTCAGATCCCTGGTGCAATTCACATTCTAAGCAGAAAAGGAGTCTTATTCTACAAAGTAACTGATTTTTTTTTTCCTTTATCCCTGAATAAAATTTAGATATATTAGGATCTGCTCTTTTACTTTTTTTCACCTCTAATATAAAATAAGAAAAATAATTTTTAATTGATACGTGACCTCCTAATCAACTTGCTAGTGAAAACGCTAAACAATTTCTTTTTTTCTTTTTTTTTTTTTGAAAAATTCCTAAGGAAATTTGTGGCCGCTATCCTCTGAATGCGCATAGTGTAACCTGTTCACTGCACAATAACTCGCAAACTATACAGGAAATATAAACCGCACTAAGAAAGCTCGATACGATGAGCTTTGCCTAAAAAGACTGCTAGTGAAATGAAAACGCTAAACAAATTACACGATGTATAAAAACTATATGTCTTCTTTTTTATTGCCTTTTTTTTTGGTAGAGTCTGGTAGCGCTTAATTAAGTGGAGTGAAAAGAAAACAGATTTATAAATTATACTAATTTTTTATTCTTATCTTTCTAAATATTTTGTGTAGAGTGTTATAGGATTAAATTATAATCAACTACGTACCTCACGGTGCTTACGAGAAATCCAAATTTATGCCACAAGATATCTCCGTTATATAAGGTTTATATGTTGCTTTTAAAATAATAATCCAATATATATATATTTGTATGTTATATACAAAAAATATATATTTGTGGCTACCGAATAAAATAGTTTTGGCAGCGGGCCAAAAGTGATGTTTGCCTGAGAAAGTGTCTATAAATAGACAACCTTAGGTTAATAAATCCATTAATTCTATCATTAATCATAGATTAACTTCTCTAAATTTCTCCATCATGGCAACAATTACTAGGTTTTTCCTAATTCTCTTTATTTCTTTCATTAGCCTTTCAACCCTAGTAATTTCTTCGTCGCCTAATCCAATTTCCAGCAATAATCTTCCAAATATATTATTCAAGAAAGGCTATATTTCAATGTCAACTATTCTTGAATATACCCTAAATCGTCTTATTTCTTCTTCTCCTAATACCACAAATTTCACCATATTTTGCCCTACTGAAAAAGCTTTTCTCAAATTATTCCAAAAAAATCCTGGCCCTCCTTATAGATTAATTCAATATCAAGTCGTACCCTTGAAACTCAACAAAGAAAATCTTGAATTTTCTCGTCACAAAAACTCCAATAAGCTAAAAACCCTACTCCCCGGCCACCATATTGTTATTACTACGTTGCCTCACGACGAGAATGTTTCTATTAACAACATTAATATCATCGAATGGGACGTTTACAACAATGAACGTGTGATAGTACATGGCGTCGATGAATTTTTTTATCCTACATTAGAGATATTAGTTTATCTGAATCGCGACGATGAACTATCATCGGATGTGGAAAAAAATATAGAGAAGAAGAACTTCAAATTTAACGTTGAATTAGCTATTCTATATTTGGTTAAATATCCTCAGTTATTTATGCTAATGGTATTTCTCATGGGAGTGTCTCTTGTAATCGTTTGTATTTATGATATATTCTACTCGAGGAAGGTATCTAATTTCTCACTCAATGTTTAGTATTTATATTAGAGTTCGACTAAATATAGATTCACGTCGGAATTTTCACATTAGGAGTTAAAGCTCTCCCAAACAAAGGTGGTTAAGAATGAATTACTTACCACTCCACCACAATCTCTGTCAGTGAATTATTTAGTTTAATAACGTAATTCTCATTTAAAATTTAAAATTTTCTTTCTTTTCTTATCCTTAATTTCCTTTGAAGCCTCATAGATGTTAATTAGCTTTATTTATCTTATGAGTTACATCTTAATTGTTTGGATGGTTGTTACCTATTGTATTGTATCGTATTGTTATTTTAAATGAAATATTTGTTTCGATTCTTATTTAACTTTTATTGTATCGTATAACAATGGATTTGGTGTGGCAACGTCGTTTCCTTGCTTTTTGCTCTCAACTTGTCCTTCCTTATTATTAAATAATCACATTTTATCATTTATCCTACTTTTTTATATAATAACTCTACTGTGTATCTTATTTTTTCTTAATAATGTTACAAGTATATTCTTCATATTGTTGGTGCACGACATCATGAAACGATATCCAAACGTTATATACATCAAACAATACAAAATATTATTTTTTTATTATAAATTGATTAATTTGTGCAACTTTCGTATTGTATTCGGGCTAAAGACCATCAATGGAGTTGTGTACTAGTATTATTTATCTTCACGTCTACGAGATTCAAACGGTCTTATCTTTGATTTGGCACTATCCTTAATTGGCTAAGTTAACTAAAAGATAATGTTTATACGATTATGTCATTTAAAAGATAATGTCAATAATAAGTGAAATTAGTAAAAGAAAATATGATTATTACTGCAAGTAGGATTAAAATAACTTATAACAAATTAAATATCGAAGAAAATCAAGTGTTATATTAATTATACTAAGATTAGTTTACCAAACTATATTTGATATATTTATTTTAGTATAAAGAATCACTTTTTCACGTAAGATGTGAGCGCTCAGTAGTAGGGGCCGCGTTAAGATGTGGAAGAGGGTTTATTCAAACTCCTTTCATCAGAAAATTATAATATATAGATAATGCTAATATTTTTCTATATATACATATTAGATGTTGAATTTCCGTCGTAAAACTAACTCTTACGGTTTTTACTTTCCGAAATATAAGGAAAACGGTGCTCTATTCTCTGATGGAAGCATAAATTGAGAGACCGTTTGGACATAAGAAAATTTTTACTTTTTTCAAAAAAATTCATTTTCTTTCCGAAATCATGTTTGGCCATAGATTTCAAATTTTCACTTGAAGATGAATTTTGAAATTTTTAAAAATTTGAAAAACTCCAAAAAGTTATTTTTCAAAATTTTCACTCAGAGTACTCACAAAACCAACTCAAATTTTATATTCATGTCCAAACACAACTCTAGTTTTCAAATACCATTTTCACTCGAAAAAAAAAAGGATATTATAACTTTTAGCCCGCGCCATAAATTATTTACATTTAGTAACCGAAAAGTATATAAAACTTGTATAATTTTTGTATATAACAAACAAAATGTGTGTGTGTATGTGTATATATATATATATATATATATATATATATATATATATATATATATATATACAAATTTTATACATTTTTCGGCTATTATTCTACAGCGGCTATACAACGTCATTTTTCAAAAAAAAAAAATTCACCTTTTTTCGGAATTTTACAATTCTTATGCCCAAATGCCCGCTAATCAATTTGGTTTTAAAAACAATTAGCCACTCAATGCATAAAATAACAACAATTAAGACTTTTGGCATATTTAAAAATGACTCTGAAGATTGTTATTTTGAGTATGGTGATCAAAGAAAGGTCTAAAGATAATGAAGTTTTATATTTTAAAGAATGTTCAAGAAAGTGTTTACCAAAGAAAGGTCCAAAGAAATTGATTTTTTTAAAATACCAATGTTTCAACACCTGTAGCTCTTTTATTTTTCATTTATGATTAAACTATCTACGGGCATTCCTCTTACTGGCTCTACAATAATACAGCCGTGAAGATAACCTCTTGCAAAATGCAAGATAAATCCCGGACCCCGCGCTCTTGTAAAAATGCAAGGTAAGCCTCGGATCCCGCGCAAAGCAAAAGCTTAATGCACCGGACTGCCCTTTTATTTCTACTCCATGTGTCCCAGAATAGAAACTTGCAACAAAGATTCCATTTTCTTTAGCTAATCTTGAAACTGAAAAAAATCTTTGCACTACTAGCCATTTCTCTCACTGATATAGAAGAACAGCCAGGTGCATAAAGCATCCTGTATTCTGGCAAAGTCCGAGGGGTGCGATGTAGATAGCCAAAGGACAACCCAGTGGATAAAACATCCCGCATTCATGCAACGTCCGGGGAAGGTCCGCACCCTTAGAGGTGTGATGTAGATAGTCTACCTTAATGCAAGCATTATTGGCTGCTTCCACGACTCGAATTAGTGACCTATACGTCACATGGAGATAACTTAAAACATCCCTATCTGGAACATATTGAAATGAAGCTTCATACCATCAATGAAAAATAACCATATAAAATCTTGTGGAGCCTAATATGCTAATAAACACAATAAAAAATGCTACCATAAAACTGAATTGACAAAACTAAATTGTCAAGCATATGTTTAGTTCTATCTTCTTTAAAGTACAACGTACACAAACAAAAGACTAGAAGTAAATCCAAGTGATATAGCAAAATGGATTCTGTGTGTTATACCATCAGCTTCTTTATGTGTTATACATGTATAAAATACTTGTTCATACATTTTATTCTGATAGTTGCAAGAACAATTGAATATTATTCATTTTCTATGAATATTGCTCCATATAGATTTGCTTTCCCTCCATAAAAACAACTATGCTACAATAAAGAACAAGGGCATATGCTACACTAAGTAGGATGCTAATGAATCTACCAAAAATATCAACAAAATTGCTTCCAGAAAAGTTGTATGATAGTAGTTGTAATCAATTCCTGAACAAATTTGATGGAACCTGTAAAGAGAACTTCATATCAGTGGAGAGCCACAAAAAAGATATATGTTATTTCAAATATTGCAACATCTTTTCACATTCTAAACCACTTTTTGAAACACTTCTTTACGAAACTCGATATGATTTACATTCGAGCATTATAATCTAAATAACCGCACAAGTCAAACTAAGATGTACAGAGATAGACGGATAAAAACTTCAAGAAAGTGCTAGATGGAAATTTCTGCACATGTTGTCTAAAGTAGTAATTTAATGGACATGACCAAACATTTCCAGGGAAAGAAAATTTACCTTTAGATGGTGTGGCATGATTTTTATATCGAAGGGCACGTGAAGCCAAGCCTCGGGCGGATAGTACAAAAAGTTCTCAGGCTTGCTTGTATATATATCTGCGTATTGATGAATGTGGTAAGCAAAAGCAGACTCCTGACCAGTGTCAGTGAGGAATGTAGCACCAAATGATTTATTGAACATTCCCTTCATCTTGTAGCGAGTCTTTTGTCTCTCTTCATTAAGCTCCCTAAGGAGAGACTTGTATGATTCACTTGTATCTCTATTAGTTACTGTAGCGTGAAGCCTACCAAGAAGTTCTTGTATAATGTGAAACTTCGCCTGAATGGGGAGGGACAGAATTAGAAGAAAGCTAGTTAGTACCAAAGCTGAAAAAGATAACGACAAGAAACAGTCTGCCTTAAGAGTACAACAACAACAATCCAGTAAAATCCCTTAAGTGAGGTCTTGGGAGGGTAGTTGCTAACCTTACCCCTACCCAAGGGGGTAGAGAGTCTGCCGTAAGAGTATGATGGTTAATATAATGTGTGGATAATGTAAGCCAATTTACAGCCAACATCTTCTGATGAGACGTATGGCCAAATGAAAGCAAGTCACCAATACATCTAGAAAACCCTGTATTAAACTAGTTTGAAGCAGTTCACGGAGAAAAATTATTGTCCTAATTGAACAATCTGCTTAGACAATAGGCAGTTCATTTAAGCAGAGTGCAAGACCGCCAAGACGAATCAATGGAAATAGCTGGCGATTTCTCTAATGAGACAACAGCCCAATGAAACTCACATATTTAGAAATAAAATTGATAAGCATCCCAACGTGAACATGCATGCTAATGTTGCTTGGACTCGGGTGTCGGTATCCTATACGAGTGCGGATCTAGAGGTCGGATTCATCACATAAATTTTAGGATTCGGGGGTATGGATCAGAGTACGAATAAGGGTGTTCGGATACCGCCAATAAATGTATATTTCAACATATAAAGTATACGTTTCGATTAATTAAAGTTATCGAACTAAAACTTATAAAATTTTATTCTTTAATAGCTAGCATTCTCATACTTTATATAACTATATGGTATATATAACATATTCTAAAGATCAAACCAAATACCCAATCAATCTATACTTCTTGGTCATAGATGTAGTCAAAGCACCTAAGATAAGTTGACCAAATCCAGTGAGAACCGACACACCCATGTCGTCGACACGGGTGCAACACGGATTTTGAAGACTCCGAGCAACATATATGCTGAGTGCAAAACTAGGGAATAAACAGGAATAAAAATACGCTCTACGAAGATTAGGATATTTCGTATAGATCTGCCAAAGTACATTTAAAACCTTCTAAAATTCTATGTAGCCACAGCATGATAATGCATCATACTGTTGTCTGAAACGTGGGAGTTGCAGAAACAGATACTCAAGTCATATGTAACACATGAAATCAAAATCAGAACCCTTCTTGCAGCACATATCATATAATTCTATAACTGAACATGCAGTTCAAGTAAATGATGAAAGACTATCAAATTGTACCTGTTCAAATCTGTAAGTATTGTCATTCTGAATTATGATCTCATTCTGGAAACAACAAAAGACAACATGAGTTAACTAGATTTTGATCAAGAAAAGACAAAATATAGAGCATCTGATACCTAAAGAGCACATACCCGACCCCCCCCCCCCCCCCAAAAAAAAACAGATTCTGCAACAAGTTGTTGATAAAGATAGCAACAACTGAAGCATTTAATTGCACCCAATGGTGGGGCCTAGTGGTCGATGAAATGGGTGCAGACCAATGTTTTAAAACATGTTTTTGGGTGAGTCTAGCACGACTATACAAGTGGTTTGAACTAATAATACCTTATAATGTATAGAAATATACTCCATATGGAAATCAAGAGTTTGCACTTCAACAGTTCGCAATGGACGGGCAGGGACAGAGATTTTTGGGGTCAAAAACCAATGATCTTCATAGCTAAATAGAGGTGGTTTATTTATATTAAATGAACATTTTAAGAAGCAATATAAGGAGTACAACAAGTCACTTTTTTTTAAGGGGAAATAGCCTCGTGGCCACTTAAACTTGCATGAGTCTGCAAACCCGATACATAAACTTACAGTTTTCCCATTTGAACACGGAATGAGTCCTAATAAATACAACTAGTAGAGCGTGTATATCAATTGTGTTGACATGTACAACACGTCATATGCTAGATTATTTATAACTTGACATGTGTTATTCGTGGGTCCCGTTTTTAAATACTAAATCAGCAAACCCAGTAAACCATACCCACCTATTCCCCTTCTTCTCCGTTCACCCACCTCCCGTCCTTTCCTTACTCTTCTTCTTTCTTCTCCTTTCTCTTTTTCTTCATTTTTCTTTCTCTATCTCATTTCAAAATCAAATTCACAACATCACTATGGTCATGATTAGACCAGAAAAAAAAAATTAATTTTGGAATTTCAGAAAAAAATTAATAGAGATCCATGGTTTTGGACAATGTAGGCCAGCCGCCCAATACCATTGCAAATATCTGCCCTTTTTTTGCTGTTTTTTGGGCAAAGATGAATTTGATGACAGACCAATGACACAGCTCGGGTTTTCTTCAGACCGCTGGTGGTTGAGAGTGGTGAATGCTTTTGACCACCAGAAAACACCAATGACTGCTACCTCCACTTCGCCGACAACCAATCATATAACCCTATCTTTTCTAAAAACTCCCAAATCATATGATATAAGTAAAACTATACGATCTTCAGATCGAATTTAGCCGGAATTAAAACTCCCGGATGCTCTCTCTCTCCTTGCTAAAGTTGAACAGAAGAAAGAGAGCGGAGACGAGTACTGGCAGGCTAGGGGTCATTTTTTTCCTTTCCTTTTTCATTTTTTAATTATTTTCCTATTGATTATAGTATTTTCTTTAATCAAACTATTGTATTCACACGCATTTTCTGCGTGATTGACACGCATTTTGTCTACATCACCTATGTCACTGTCACATAAGCATAGCCAACAGTCAAAGTGGTTTATTAGTACTCATTTCGTCAAGTTGAAGTGTTCAAATGGGAAAATTGTAAGTTTATGTATCGGGTTTGCAAATTGGTGCAAGTTCAAGTGGCCACGAGGCCATTTCGCCTTTTTTTAATGATTAAAGTTATTTATCAAATGATTGAAAAAATTCTCTAAATCCCCAAATAGTAATAGTATGATACAATATGGTACAGATTGAGACTACGACAAACACAGCAACAGGTGAAACATAAGCAGAACAAAAACTAAAAGAAAGCATACCTTCAATTCATGGATGATGGCAGCAGTCCGCCACCCTGCTTTTGAAGGCCCTCTGAGATCACTAAAGAGATGATCCCCAAAATATATCACCTAAAGTTTCATGAGGGTTTATCTCAGTAATGTAATGAAAAAGGTAGAAAAATGAAATGGATATAGACACAGAGACGAGACCGTCTGTCTAAGTTGACTTATCAAACTCGCATGTAATAGAATAAAAATTCCCCTGCCATGAAAAAGCCGTAGTATTTTGTTAAGCGTACCTCTGGACCTTTCCACTTTGTAATCTGCAAGAATGTTTTAAGGCATCCATGGTAGTAAACTTTACCAGGAAAGAAAGCATCAACTTTCGTAAAAGCCAATGTATCCTTCTCCACATCATAGCAGCTGCATAAACATCCAATAAATACAATGAGGGCAGTACTGTATATGAGAGTAGCATGGAATGTTCAATATAGCATGAATTGAGACTGACAAGAGGATGTGATACATCCTAACAACCAAATCAATATATATAAAGAAAAAAACAAACAGAACTCTCTTGTTAATAATAAAAAGATTTCTTTTTATGGTGGGTGGGAATGGCATAGTTGGAACCAATGTCATATGCAAGGAAAATTTGACAGAAAATTTAATGGTAGAGAACCAAACCGAAATGGATGGTCAGATTTGTAAAAGGCCGGCTTGTTTGCTTTAGCAATTACAACATCAAAAAGTTCCCTCCAGGAGTCTTGCTGACCCAATGAATCCTGATGAAATATGTACCAAAAAGAGAAGGTGTCAAATCGGAGAACACATTTTACGTCCAGACTGATAGAACAAAATAACAATAGACAATATAATCAAAGCAGCTCGAAAAGAGAAGATGCAAATATCAAACTGTATATTCTAAGGGGAAAATGAGGTTAGGCTCATCGGTACACCAAAAACTTGATTCATCTTGTTGGAAACATAATTAAGTAACTAAAAGTGTGCTCTCTCTAACAACTTAAGCTTTTAGATGAGATAGTCACACATCAGAGCAGGCAGAGGTCCTAGGATCGAGTTTCACAGCCACTAAATATCAAAAAGAATTTCCACGTGCTTGACTCATCAAAAAGAATCAATCCCGCATGTGAGGAGACGTGTTGAAGACACAATTAAGTAAATAAAAGTGTGTTCTCTTGGACAACTTAAACTTTTAAATAAGATGGTCACACACTTCTACACATCTAATAATGCCCATAACTGCAAACCAAAAGAAGTGGTATTATAGTGTGCACTTCATTAAGAAATTAAAGCTTGGGTCTAACTTCACATCAAAAGCTAGTTAGTTAGAATTACTCAAGACCATATAAGGAGACTATAGTTAACCAAATTAACACCCTCTAGCACACTCAGGACACAACATTTGGAGCGTGGAGTGACATAACATGGGTGGTTCAACATGGGCTAAACCAACATCAGGGATGGGTCCGCCTCCATATCCATGTTAATAAAATGAAGTTTGGACCAAACTCAACTCTAAAAGCTAGTTGAAGTGGTGAGAATTAGCCAGGATGATGAAAAGAGACAACAACAGTACAACTCATACACTCAAAGGAACTGTTCTGGGAGTCTGATACACCTAAACTATACTGCAAACTAATATATTAGTGTCACAAACAAAAGAAACTTTCTTCACTAAAACTGTAACTCCAGAAAAAGGGAATTGAGAAACAGTTACAGATGCATGCAGCTAAAGCACTTGAATGAGGCATGAAAAGAAAGTTTGACATAATGCCCCAAAAAATTCAAATAACGCTGTCACTTCCCAGACAGGCTTAGACCAAACACTAAACCTGCAGAGAATGTGTGGGAGTTTCATTACCAGAATACATGCACGCTTGTAAGATTAACTACTACAAATACAGAGTCACGGCTATATATAGTGAATCCAAGAGAATTAGGGAAATGAAAAGGAAACAGTAGATTACCAAAAATGATTTTCTGCTATAGATCTTCTAAATGTCAAGTAATTATTAGAAAACGAAGAAGATACCAGCACTAACTAATTTCCACCACCAACTCCCGGCTCCTTTTACGAACTCCGTAGCCCACTTATGCAACTAGAGCTAAATTGCCAGTAAGAGACAACAAAGTTTCAGCTAGTTGAGGTCAAAATACTGCAGTTGAGTGTTCTTACATTCTCTATATACATGCCGCAGACAAACACAAACTTATGAACATAGTCTGCTGATGTCACAAGTACGAAAATGGTAATGAAGTTCCAAGAAAGGTGTAGGTTTGCATATAAGTTAGCCAGGTAAGGTACCAAATCAATTATAAAAAAAAATTCCACTTGAGAATACCTGCAACATAAAGCGCATCCCTCCATCCACAAAATAAAAGGGAGAGTTGGTCAACAAGAAAAGTTTCTTTCCTTTATCCTTCAGCATCCTTAGAAAGCGCAGTAGCTGATCCTGGAAGAGATAAGTGCATAAATTAGGTCTAGAAGTTAAAAGTTCTAAAAGTAGTAAAATGTACAGAGAAACTATGGTTATACTTACATTCTTTACAAGGTATCTAGGGGGATCAGCAAGTATTCCTCTGTGAACTAAGCCGCTATTATGAACATACTGTATCGCTCGATTCACATCTTCATATACATAACGAGCATCAAATTCCAACTTAGCATCAACAAAATGTTGCACAATGTCAGCAATAAGGCATGCCTGCAAAGAAGAAAATAAAGAGAACCCAAGACGTCAGAAAGTTATTTTCAAAAACCTTCAACTATGTATCGTATTGCATCCTTCTACTTCATTTAAAGAAAACACTCTTAAAGCAAAGAAATCCATTAAACATCCCTATTGCTCAGTAAATAATAATTTGTTACTGTGAGAAAGCACGGGAGAAAATAATATATTATATCTTGTTTATACAATGATACAATGAACCCTATATATAGATAATACATGCCCTACTCCTAATACATATAGGATTAAGGTTAAGGTTATTTACTCCTAATTGGCTACTATAAACTAACA
>ML387468.1:0-71351 GCA_005239525.1 Nicotiana knightiana | reverse complement strand
ATCTTCTGTTGATGGGTCTCCGAAGTATTCAACCATATGCCCCACATCGGGTCTTACGACAACCAGGAAGGCATCAAAATGTTCCACACAATGAAGACCTAAGTCAGCAAGTCATTGAACTGTGCCAAGAGCTGCATTTCCAGAGGACAAGGTCCGCAAGATCTGGCATCAGTGTAGATTTTTGGATCCGCAGACTTGGGTAAGAGATTTGTCCAGAGGGGAAGTAGAGTCGGGCTACACTTCTTGGTACGGTAGAAGGGGCAGAGAGCATCAAGAGCAAGAACGACCCACAAAAAGACCTACGTGCAATAATTCACTAAGCAAACACAAGAGCACTAGGCTTGGTTAGAAAAGGAAAATAGCTACCGAGCTACCATAAGCAAGTTGGAAGCCCAGATCAGGGAAATCAAATTTGAAAACACCCTACAAACCGCCACAGCTGAAGGGGAAAAAAATAGGTTAACCAAAGAAAATGAAGCTCTCCGGGCCCAGATCCAGAAATTGAAAATAGCTGTTGAGAACCCGGAGAGAAGCAAAACTGATTGAAGACTTATCAACAGTCTGAGGCATAAAGTATGCAGCTATGGGGATGATCTGGACAAAGTTGAAGAAGAACTGGCCAGAGTTCGGGAAAAATTGACAAGAAGTGCAGAGGAAAGAGCAGAGTTTGTTCAGAAACTGAAAAGGAAATATGACCAAGAAGTCACAGGCTTGAAGGAAAAGGTGGCCATCCTCGAGAACGAAATGGCCAAACAAGCAAAAAGGTTCAAGGCAAAAAGGGAACAATGTTGTACCATGATGGCTCAGTTGGAGGAAGACTTGTAACAGTTACAAGAAAAGAATCATAAGGACGCCCAGGTTTTAGAGGCTAGGTCTCAATAGATCGGGCGCTTACTCCAGGAAAAGGGCGTTATCAGGAAGAGGGTCAGAGAAATTGCAGATTATATTGTCACAAATGCCAAGAGTGCGAAGATATGACCCGGACTACTTTCTTCGCAGTGGTAATGATTTTCGTCCACAAAATAATGGATGACCTGTGCCGCCTCCAGCAAGACATAACACGCAGGCCCGTGGGGAGACCGAATGATGTCCCACGGGCCCCTGGAGTATTAGAAGCACTTATGTATTCTTAATGTCCTTTTCGAGTCTGTATTTCATTTTCTTGTTGAAGTTTTGTTTGAGTCTACTTTAAGTCTTTTGTAGTTTTTAAATTTCCAAGAATGTATGTCAGAGTCTTTTGTAGTTTTAAATTTCCAAAAAACGTTTATAATGAATGAAAACTGGAAGTTTTATCTAATGAATGAAAATTTGAAAATGTTTATTACCTTTTGTATTTATTCCATGAACTACGTGATGATCTGATTCACGCGGCGCCGTGATATGTAGGCAATCCACATAGGATTCGATCATAACCTCAAGAAAGTAAACCGAGCGAGGAATAAAAGAGCGGAAACAATAACAAAGGAAGGACAAGAATGATAAAAAGGGGAAAACCGAGAACTAAAGTCGGGATGAAATACATAACTGTTGCAAAACATATAGAAAGTGTTTAATTGCCTAGGTGCATTGCATACCCCGAACGTGCGACTCCTTATGAGATAAATGTTTCAACCTAACGTTTTGTTGTTCAATCTCTAAAGGTATTTTTAGGTGGTTGGTTTTGCGGTAACCTGGCTTCCCATCCTTACTTCACTAGATCAAAAAGGAGCATATAAATGACATCCGAAAGTCACTTATCAATCGTCAACTCTTCCGTGGAAGACCTGAATCTAGCCATCCCAACATCTGAGTCAGCAACAACTGAAGAAAATAGGACTCTGCGTTGCCGCATGCTGGAAATATGGGATGCATGGTCCAATGGTAGGGAACCACCCAGTACCATCCCGGGTTTCCCAGAGATAATTCCCAGGGCAGGCAGGACATCCAACATCCCCATAAGTTACCCAGCCACGCTGTTTGGATATCCAACTATGTCGGCTCACTTTGCCGGAAGGCCTTTTGAGGTTCGCCCCCAGGCCCTGTTTTCTGGTGTGTCTTCCAACATCTCCACTGCACCTCCAATCTCTGCAACAGCTCCACTGACTATATATGGTCCAAGTTACGAGCCGCCAACATTCACATTCCAAACATCGTCCGTCCATCTGGATACCACTCATGTTACTCCCAATGCATACCCCCAACAACCTCAGTCTGAGGTCACTTTGGGACAAGATAAGAAAAGCCCCGAGCATGAAAAAATGACTCAGAAAATGAAGAGTATTGAGCAGAGCCTCAAGAACATACAGGGTTTGAGCGGGAATAAAAGCGTCTCCTATGCAGACTTGTGCATCTTCCTGCACGTCCAATTGCCTCTTGGGTTTAAAACCCCCAAGTTCGAAAAATATGACGGACATGGGGACCCCATAACTCATCTGAAAAGGTACTGCAACCAGCCTCGGGGAGCAGGTGGGAAAGAGGAACTTCTCATGGCATATTTTGGAGAAAGCTTGACAGGGATTGCATCAGAATGGTACATGGACCAGGATATATCCCGCTGACACATATGGGATGACCTGGCACGGGACTTTGTTCGGCAATTCCAATATAATGTGGACATCGCTCCCGATAGGAACTCTCTATCCAATCTCAAAAAGAAATCCTCAAAAAGTTTCAGAGAGTATGCCATTAAATGGCGCGAGCAGGCCTCCAGGGTCAAACCTTCGATGGATGAGGTTGAAATGGTCAGTGCCTTTCCACAAGCATAGGAAGCTGATTACTTCCAAAATATGATGTCCGCCAGGGGCAAACCATTTGCAGAAGCAATCAAAATTGGAGAAATGGTGGAGAATAGTCTAAAAACCGGTCGTATCCTGAGCCAATCAGCCATAAGAGCAACCTCTCAGGCTATCCAAAGCAGATCCGGGAGTGCAGCCAACAGAAAGAAGAAAGAAGAAGGGGCCATGATGATTTCCAATGTTAGGAAGTCTCGACAATACCCACGTCCATTTCCCAAAGCTTCCCAACATTACTATCCTCACCAAACGCACCTTATGCTACGCCCCATTTTCCCTATGCGGTAATGAAGCTCAGCCGCATCTCAGGCCGAAACAACAATACAATCAGAATAGATCTCCACCCCCAAGAAATAACCATCTTCCCCCAGCCCCATACAATCCACGCCCTTCCCAAAACAACTATCCGTAGAACACCTACCCCCTTGAACCACCGAGGAGACTCAACTTCACTCCTATCATTGAGCCGTATTCAAGCCTCTTCCCAAAATTAGTCCAGATGGGGCTTCTACAGTTCGTACCTCCGACCAAGAAAAACCCAACATCAGCATCATACAAGTCGGGAACCAATTGTGCATACCATTCTGGAGTAGAAGGGCATGACACGGAGGAGTGTTGGACCCTAAAAAGAGTCGTGGAAAACCTTATAGAACAAAATAAAGTGGTGTTAAGGGACGAAGAAGCTCCCAATGTGACGAACAATCCATTGCCCACTCACAATAATGGGCCTTCCATCGGCATGATTTGCGAGGACCAGGATTTTGATCCAGCTCTAAAGGCCATCATCGCCAAGAAGATGTGGAAAGAAAGCCTAAGGCGGCACCCAAACCATTCAAATAAATGAAGAAGAGTAACCCCATCCCCCAGGTCACGAGGAAGGCTGAAGCCAAGACAAATATGGGACCCTCTAACGACGTTGTTCTTTACGTTCCCAACGCACCCAGGAGGAACAAAGTGTGTTGAGTCCTCCCAAAAGGTTACAATTCAACAAAGCAACGATGAACGGCCCAAAAATGTACGTGCCGAAAGGGACGTATGTGGTGCGGGGGAAAATAATTTCACCAATGTTGAATGAGCCCGTGGTTATTAGCTGTGCGTCGCAGACTCCTATGAAGAATACTATTGCCGTCCCCCTGGAATTACAACAAGACGGTGGTGACGTACAAAGGAAAAGAAATTACTGGGGAAACAAGTGAGATAAACTCATCAGAGAAATACCTTAACCTAGAAGAACTGAACAAAATCAAGCAGAAATGCTTTCCGCCTAAAAGGCCGATCAGTGCCGGAGAGGCAGAAGAATTCTTCAAAAATATGAAAACCTCTGAATACGCCATAATTGAGCAGCTCAGAAAGTTCCCCACTCAGGTGTCACTTTTATCCTTGCTGATAAGTTCAAACGAGCATCAGAAAATCCTGATCAAAACACTTAAAGAAGCATATGTTCCGGCCGAGACCACAGTTGAGCAAATTGAAAGAATGGTGGAACAATTTTTCGAAGTCAACTGGATCTCATTTAGCAAGAATGACCTGCCCCCAGAGGGGGCTTCCCACAACAAAGCTCTCCACGTAACTGTTAAATGTGAACTAGAGGGGGCTGCCCACAACAAAGCTCTCCACTTAACTTTTAAATGTGAAGGGTACTATGTGAAAAGAGTTATGGTGGATGGCGGATCTGGGGTTGATATTTGCCCTCTCTCGACCCTACAAAGAATGGAGATCGGGACTGAGAGAATTAGGCCCAACAATGTGTGTGTCCGCGCATTCGATGGCATCAAGAGAGACACAATCGGAGAGATTGATTTGGTCTTGACAATAGGCCCTATAGATTTTGAAGTGACATTCCAGGTCATGGATATGGATACTCCCTAAAATTATCGCCTGGGAAGGCCGTGGATCCATGCAGCGGGGGCAAAGCCATCTACTCTCCACCAGATGGTTAAGTTTGAATATGAAGACCAGGAAATTGTGGTCCATGGAGAGGACGAGCAATCTATTTACAGGGACCCATCAGTCCCATGCCTGGAAGCAAGAGAAGGCAACGATCACATAGTCTACCAGGCTTTCGAGATTGTGGTTGCGGACCAACATGAGGAAGGAACCCCGTGCCCTCAACCCTTCCTATAAAACGCATCAATTATGGTCGCTAACGACATGATTAAACATGGGTACACACCTGGAAAATTGATCGGGGTGTCCTTGCAAGGAATTAAAGAACCTATCACCTTGCCTACCAATAAAAAGTTCTTCGGCATAGGGTTTCAATCTATTCCCGACGATGAACAATGGGCTGACCAACGTAATAAAAATGGTTGGGTATTTCCTCAGCCGATCCCACACATCACCGCATCATTTGTCAAGCTAAAATACGTGGAGGAAGAGGAAGAGGCTTTCACGGCCGAAGAAATCGAAGAAATCTGCGGAGCAATGAGACAGATGTTGTATGAGGCTCATATGGTCCAACCAGGAGAAGGCTCCAGCACTGCTGAAGTGTAGTATATGGGGCCTGACGCCAAGTTGTAAAACTGGAAGGCTACTCCATTCCCCGTCAGGATGGAGTCCCGGTAGTTCAGCTTTTGCCATCTTTTCTGCACTATGAGTTATTTCAGGGTGTAACTCAAGTGTTTTTAATTTCGCACATTTTGAATTCCGATATAAACCCTCCTATGTTCAAATTCAATGAAATGAAATCAAAATTTCATCGTCTATTATTCTTTCTGATTTTTGTTTACTTTTCTTATTTTTTCAGTCCTAATAATGCGGCCTTAAAAAACATGACATGTTTGCGGACTTCATGCTCTGATCTTAATACACCGTCTAATCTCGAAATAATGAATCAAGAACCAGAATATGATGAAGAAGAGGCTTTTAGGGAAATAAATCGAGAATTGGAACAATTCGAGAATAAGCCTAAGCCAAAGTTAAACGAAACATAACTCGTTAACTTGGGCAATGAAGAGGAGATTTGAGAAACCATGATAAGCGTCCACACGGATGAAAGAACTAGAGACGCCTTGATTCAACTCCTATTTGAATTCAAAGACGTGTTTGCTTGGTCCTACGACGACATGCACGGACTAAGTGTGGACTTGGTGGTACACAAATTGCCAACTTACCACGGTTATCCACCTGTCCAACAAAAGCAGAGGAAATTTAAAACATACACGAGTGACAAGATCAAAGAAGAGGTCGCTAAGCAACTAAAGGCTGGAGTAATCTGAGTGGTCCAATACACCACCTGGCTGGCCAATGTGGTTCCGGTGCCTAAGAAGGACGGAAAGGTCCGAGTATGTGTCGACTACCGAGAGCTGAATAAAGCAAGTCCCAAAGATAATTTTCCATTGCCAAACATACATATCCTAGTTGACAATTGTGCCAAACATGAGGTACAGTCTTTTGTCGATTGCTATGCCGGATATCAACAGGTGTTGATGGATGAAGAGGATGCAGAAAAGACAACCTTCACTACACCCTGGGAACATACTGTTACCGGGTCATGCCATTTGGTTTAAAGAACGCTGGGGCAACTTATATGAGGACCATGACCGCCATATTCCACGACATGATGCATCAGGAGATTGAGGTGTACGTGGATGATGTGATCATTAAATCCAGGACCCAAAGTGACCATGTGCAGCATTTGAGGAAATTCTTCGAACGCCTGCGCAAATATGATTTGAAATTAAACCCAACCAAGTGCACTTTCGGAGTTCCATCCGGAAAATTACTGGGATTTATAGTTAGTCGACGGGGCATCGAGCTGGACCCGACAAAGATAAAATCTATTCGGGATCTCCCACCACCAAGAACCAAGAAGGAGGTCATGAGTCTGCTGGGTAGGTTGAATTACATCAGCAGGTTCATCGCTCAGTTGACATCCACATACGAGCCTATATTCAAGCTGTTGAAAAAAGATGCAGCCATCAAATGGACAGACGAGTGTCAGGACGCTTTCGGCAAGATCAAATAATATCTATCAAATCCTCCAGTGTTAGTCCCACCAGAACTGGGGAGACCTTTGTTCCTATACCTGACAGTGCTAGAAAATTCCTTTGGGTGTGTTCTCGGGAAGCATGACGCAACCGGGAAGAAAGATGAGGCCATATATTACTTAAGCAAGAAGTTACAAGCTACGAGGCCAAGTATTCTCAGTTAGAAAGGACTTGCTACGCTCTAACTTGGGTTGCTCAGAAGCTCCGACATTATTTGTTGGCTTATACCACCTACCTCATCACGAGGCTAGATCCTTTGAAGTACATATTCCAAAAGCCAATGCCCACTGGGAGATTAGAAAAATGGAAAATCTTGCTCACAAAATTCGACATGGTCAATGTCACTCGCACAACAATAAAATCTCAAGCATTGGCCGATCATCTAGCTGAAAATCCGGTTGATAATGAATACCAACCTTTGAGTACTTATTTTTCGGATGAATAAGTCAATTCCGTCGAAGTAACCTTGGAAGGCGCTGACACCTGGAAAATGATATTCGATGGAGCAGCCAATGCAAAAGGTATTGGGATAGGGGCAATCTTGATTTCGCCCACAGGACAACACTACCCTGCCACGGCCCGCCTCCGTTTCTTCTGCACAAATAATACTGCTGAATATGAAGCTTGTATAATGGGCATGAATATGGCCATTGACATGGATTAGAAGAGTTATTGATCATGGGGGACTCCGATTTGATCATTAAGCAGGCTCAGGGAGAGTGGGAACTCGAGATGTTAAGCTCCTTCCCTATAGATAGCATGTGGAGGATCTTAGCAAGAGATTCAAAGTCGTCGAGTTCAGATATATTCCTCGGTTCCACAATGAGTTAGCCGATGCGCTGGCCACCCTAGCTGCAATGCTTCCATATCCGGGTAATGTTAAAATAGACCCATTGGAGATCCAAATCAAGGAAAAACATGGTTATTGCAACACGGTCGAAGTAGAACCCGACGTCCAACCATGGTATCATGATATTAAAAGATTTTTGAAGACAAAAGAATATTCAGAGCAGGCCAACGGAGACCAGAAGAGAACCATCCGAAGGCTTGCCAGCAGTTTCTTCCTAAGTGGGGAAGTACTGTATAAAATGACTCCCGATCTAAATCTATTAAGATGCGTAGACGCCAAAGAAGCCGAAAGGATTATGAGCGAGGTGCATTCAGGAGTATGTGGTCCCCACATGAATGGGTACGTCCTCGCAAAGAAAATCTTGCGGGTTGGATATTATTAGATGACCATAGAGAAAGATTGTTTTGGTTTCGTCCGGAAGTTCCATAAGGGTCAAATACATGGAAACTTAATCCATGCACCACCATCAGAGCTGCATCCTATGTCAGCACCCTAACCGTTAGTTGCCTGGGGAATGGATGTCATCGGGCCAATCGAGCCAAGGGCCTCAAACGGGCACAGATTCATCTTGGTTGCTATCGAATATCTCACAAAATGGGTCGAGGCAGTCACGTTCAAAGCTGTCACTAAGAAAGCGGTGGTGGATTTCGTGCATTCTAATATCATCTGTCGTTTTGGTATCCCAAAAACTATCATTACCGACAATGCAGTGAATCTGAACAGTAACTTGATGAGGGAGGTGTGTGAACAGTTTCAAATCACACACCGCAACTCCACCCCTTACCGGCCCAAAGCCAATGGCGCCGTTGAAGCAGCAAACAAAAACATCAAGAAAATTCTCGGGAAAATGATTCAAACATCCAGGCAATGGCACGAGAAGCTGCCTTTCACATTGTTGGGATATCGTACGACCGTACGCATGTCGGTTGGGGCTACTCCTTACCTATTGGTTTATGGCACTGAAGCCATAATACCCGCAGAAGTTGAAATTCCTTCCCTTCGGATTATTGTCCAAGCAGAAATTGAGGATGATGAATGAGTCAAAACCCGACTGGAACAATTAACTCTGATTGATGAGAAAAGAATGGCCGCAGTGTGCCACGACAGTTGTACCAACAAAAAATGCCCCGCGCTTACAACAAGAAAGTGTGACCTAGGAACTTCGAAGTGGGGCAACTTTTCTTAAGACGAATCCTCCCACAACACGAAGAGGCGAAAGGAAAATTCGCCCCGAATTGGAAAGGTCCGTACATCAATAAGGAAATTTCTACCAAAAGGAGCGTTATACCTGGGGGACATCGAAGGAAATGACCCCGAAACGGCTGTCAATGCAGACGCAGCCAAAAGGTACTACATTTGATCCTCCATATAATATTAAAAGTTCTCCGATTGAAATGACGAAGGCTTTCATTCTCGTTACCCAAATACCATTAACCCTTTTGAAAACCTCTGAGCCGATTACCTTTCGTTGATTACCCTCTTTGGAACCTGAAAAGAGCTTTTGAAAAAAAACAAACAAAAATAAAAATATTTCCTTGAACTACGTTCGACTTGATTCCGAAAGGATACGTAGGCAGCCTCTGCCTGAGGTTCACTCACACCAAAATAAAATTCCACATTTCTCCAAGAGTTTAAGTTGGGGCAGATGTTATAATATGTTTGGTGATAATTTCGCCGGAGAGGTTCCAAAGTTGTAATTCAATACACATTCTTTTTCACCAAAACCCTGTTCAAGTCCTTCTGATCAATTGGAAAACATGTTTAAAGTTGGAGGATACAGTGTCGAATCTGGTGCAAGCAAATGAGAAAAATAAAATGAGAGAGTCTTATCGGTGAAAACCCACACAGGCACCATAAGGCGACGGTAAGTAGAGAAATTAAAAAATGAGAGAGCCTTGATTGGTAAAAACTCGCAAAGAGCACTAAAAGGCGATGGTGATAAGAGAAATAAGAGAGGTTAGTTGGTGAAAACCCGCAAAGGGTGCCACTAATCGAAAAGGATAATGGGTCACTGACATGGACACAGTCCGGGGCAAGGTTTCTCAATATCGAGGTGATAGTTGTGATGAATTTCTGAGAGTCGAATGGTTTACACGAATCAGGCATCCAGTCCAAAAGGCATGTCATGTTCATTAAAGTCCGCATGCACTCCAGATAAGTCGTTCCTTCCTTTCCCCGAAAGGGATACCTTTCGTTTAAACTCATTATCCATTTTGTCATTTATTGTTTCTCAGTCCCTTTCGTTCTAACTCTATTCCTGTAATAAGACAAAAAAGGATGGCAAAACTGATTTACAAGGTTCTCATTTGACGCGAGCCAACATACAAGGGGCACCGAGCCTCACCAGGGGAATCAAGTAGATCCCAACTGGCCACAATGGCCGATGTTGTAAACACAACTCTTGAAAGGAGAAGATCCAAATCAAAATGCCTATGAAGGCAATTGGAGTGAAAGGTTAATTCCCACGTGGCTAACCCCCTCGGAAAAGCCGAAGCACTCCAGGTGCTTTAAATTAAAGACAGGGGAAAGATCATAAATGGAAGGCCGATAAAGGCGAAGTTAAATTGGAAAGGTTAAGTCTCACGAGACTAACCGGTACGGCAGAATTTGAGGGGCCAAAAAATTCCCCCCCAATACTCCGGAAATCCAAAAGAGAAGCAAATGAAAGGCCTACAAAGGCAGAATAAATTTGAAATGTTGGATCCTACATGACCGGTCACCACGACGAATCTGGAAAGCTAGGGTTCCCGGGCTTAGAAATGAAATCCAATCCCCAGCAAACAAGCAAACAATTGAGATTTTCGTCAAAGAGGCTGAGATCAAGCAGTTGAAAATCAAGGCCGCAAAACCAACCACCGATTCAAAACTAACAAATTTTCTTTGTTTGAAAATAACAAACATATGCAAAAGCAACCATTCAAAAAACAGGTGCAATCAAAAGGAGTTGCGCAAGAGCTAGAAGGAGCTCTGCAACATTGACTCCAAAGAAAGAGAAGTTTCCTCCAAAAAATATTTCCCGCATGACCAAAAATAAATAAAAAATAAAAATAAAAAAAAGAAAGAAAGATAAAAGAGAAAAAAAAGAGAGAAGAAATGATGTTGAAAATTAATCAAAGTAGCATTGGGCCTCCAATCCCTAACTACACCTTTTTCCGACATGGGTGTACACGCTCCCTAGTCGATGCCAATTAAGGGTATACATTCCCTAATTGATGATTTCTTTCCCAATTAAGGGTATACATTCCCTAATTGATGCTTTCTTTTCCAATTAAGGGTATACATTCCCGAATTGATGTTTTCTTTTCCAATTAAGGGTATGCATTCCCTAATTGATATTTTTATTTTCCAATTAAGGGTATACATTCCCTAATTGATGTTTTTCTTTTCCAATTAAGGGTATACATTCCCTAATTGATATTTTTCTCTTCCAGTTAAGGGTATACATTCCCTAACTGATGCTTTTCTTTTCCAATTAAGGGTATACATTCCCTAATTGATGTTTTTATTTTTCAATTAAGGGTATACATTCCTTAATTGATTTTCTTTTCCCGACATGGGTGTACACGCTCCCTAGTCGATGCCACTTAAGGGTATACATTCCCTAATTGATGCTTTCTTTTCCAATTAAGGGTATACATTCCCTAATTGATGTTTTGCTTTTCCAGTTAAGGGTATACATTCCCTAATTGATGTTTTGCTTTTCCAGTTAAGGGTATACATTCCCTAGCTTTCTTTTCCAGTTAAGGGTATACATTCCGTAACTGATGTTTTCCTTTTCCAGTTAAGGGTATACATTCCCTATCTGATATTTTGCTTTTCCAATTAAGGGTATACATTCCCTAATTGATGCTTCCTTTTCCATTTAAGGGTATACATTCCCTAACTGATGCTTTTCTTTTCCAATTAAGTTATACATTCCCTAATTGATGCTTCCTTTTCCGGTTAAGGGTATACATTCCCTAACTGATGCTTTTCTTTTCCAATTAAAGGTATACATTCCCTAACTGATGTTTTGCTTTTCCAGTTAAGGGTATACATTCCCTAACTGATGTTTTGCTTTTCCAGTTAAGGGTATACATCCCTAACTGATGTTTTGCGTTTCCAATTAAGGGTATACATTCCTAATTGATGTTTTCCTTTTCCATCTAAGGGTATACATTCCCTAACTGATGCTTTTATTTTCCAATTAAGGGTATACATTCCCTAATTGATCTTTTCCTTTTCCAGTTAAGGGTATACATTCCCTAGCTGATGCTTTACTTTTCCAATTTAGGGTATACATCCCCTAATTGATGCTTTCTTTTCCAATTAAGGGTATACATTCGCTAATTGATTTCTTTTCCAACATAGGGTATACAATCCCTAGTTAATTTTATTTTATAACATAGGGTCTCCAACCCCTAGTTGATCTTGTTTTGAGACATAGGGTATCCACTTCCTAGTCTACAATAACTCCGGGTGCACTGCTCCCGGCTTTTCATCGCTTTCAATAATAAAGTAGCATAGATTTATTACAATAACTCGCGAAATTTTCCTGGTGAAGCCTGGGGCAAAAATTTTTGTTCGTTTGTTTTTGATTTTGCACAGATTACAATGGATCCGAGACGAACAAAAGAAGACGTCTCAATTCAGAATAAAAGAAAAGAAGAAAAGAAAACAGTTGAACCCCAAGGCAAAGAAGCAGAAAAAGGTGGACTGCTCAAGACAGATTGAAGTCACAAGCTATGCATGTCCATTCTTGATCCGAAAAGATGAAAAAGATTGAACCAGCACCTATAACTAACAAGCATCAAGATTCAGATCGGAGTCTGTATAAAGAAGCAGCCAAGACTCAAGATCAAGCTTCAGAATACTCATAGATAGGAATCTTGTAACTCGTAGTTGATAGGTTTAGTTTAGTCTTTTTCAAATTTTGATTTTGGTGTAATAAGGATATCCACAACAGTAACAACAGCAACAACAGTGAAATCACAGTTACCTGGTAGTCCCAGCTACCAAAACCTCCAGAACTACACTGATCTGATTCCTTTATAGCCAAGGATATGTAGGCAACCTTTGAAGCAGGGTTCTGTCAAACTTTTCAAAAAACGCTTCACTTGGAGTATTTGAAGAGGTAAAAGTTGTTTATAACTGCTCACTTTATCTTTGTCCGGAAACTCTTCGTGTTTCCGAGCAAAGAGGGGCAGCTGTGAGCATGTAATTTTTCACCTACTAAATACTCCTACAAAATTAGATAAGTAAATTAATCTTATGGATTTGGTTGAATTTTAGTGTTAATTCTGAATTATTTTGCATCGCATATTTATAATTCGTCTTTTAAAATTATTTTTAATTGCATAATTAGGTGCATCGTTATTATCAAAGAATTATGAATTTATTTATAAATAATTGAATTAAGTAGCAAACAAATGATGATTGTTTGAGGTAATGTAGTTTTGATAACTGATTGCTAAAATTAATCATTTTTTATCTGAAAAAACTATAGATTTAATTAGGAGCATTGAATTAATTGTTTTATTCTTAATTAATCCATAATTAGACAAAAAATAAAGATAAATTTAAGTAGGTTGGATTTTAATTAGATTATTTAGTTTGGAATTTTGCTTAGAATGTTAAAAAATCGGACATGGGCCAAGAAGGACCCAGGCCCAATTCTTTATTTACAACACCCAAACGTACCCAACCCAATAGACCCCTTACTCAGCCTGCCCAACACCCACCCCAAACGACCCCGTTTAGTTTAGTCAATCAAATCCCGGCCATTGATCGAAATAGATCAGACGGCCAGGAACTCACCCCCTCTAATATATAACTGTCCAAACGACCCCCCTACCCTCATTTCCATCAGAAGACTAACCCCCCATACCCTAGCCGCTCCCCTCCCTCTTGTATCTCTCCCTAAAATAAACCCTAGCTGCCCTCAATGCTCACCCCCCTCCGCCGCCCGTAAATAACCTATCGGCGGCGGAGCTTCTCCAATCAACCCCAACTTCTCACCAGATGATCCTCATCTCCCACTTAACCCCCTCCCACCATCAGTAGTCCCAAATAAACACCCAAATCTCTTCAATTTTAGATCTAAGAAGACAGAAAGCCTAATGTCCTATCACCGGCCGACCTGGAGATTTTTTGACTTATACCTACATGAGTCAATAGCTCTTCATGAGAGGTATTGATTCATGTGGGTTTGAGCCAGTTTCAAACCCCGCCGGAATCCGTTAACACTCCACTGGTATCCCCCCTCCCCTTTTTTCTTTCTATTTGTTCTTTGCTTTTTCTATTTTTTCAGTTTAAGATCATGAATCCTCACTGTTTTTAGGTCTGGATTTTTGTTTTTGTCTTTCATTTTTTTCCTTTACCTGTTCATGCTATTTCGTCTTCATTAATTCAAGACCCGAACGGATAATCATGTTTAGTAACTAGGGTTCTTTGATAATCATGTTTCTTAGCCTAGGTTTTTGTCATTGTTTCATATGGATGTTCTTCTCTGATTCACACTGCCTTCGTTTTTGTTAACATGTTATGTATACTCTTGACCGTTTGGAAACCATGTTTAGCCGTTCAAGACTTCCTGCTAATCATCGTTAATCGTTAGGTGTTCTACTTGTTAAAATTAATAGTTAGCTTTATTGATTCATGCTTAGTTTTTTCAGATTGCCTTAAATGTCGTTTTCTTTTCTCTCTAAATGCTACTGCCCACCTTAAATTGATTGATTACCCTAATTCGTCTCTTGATTTTAGTATAATATGAGGGTTAATCATCCACCTAGATTCACCTAGATTAGTCAATCAAGTAATAGTTTAATTAGGTAATGAAGAGATAATTATACGCGGCTAATTAAGTGTACATTTGAACTAAGTAATAGTACAATTGACCTAAGTCTAAGAAGTTCAACCTAATTAATCTAAAGTAATTAATTAACCTGAAATTAATCAACTCTTGATAAAACAACAAAAGTTTAGCTACTAATTAATTAAATTGGAATAAAGTTACTTATTACCTAATGATTAACCTAACTAACCCTCTTTAATCGAGCTAAGATCCTAGAATGATCAAAATAGATTGAAGTTCAAGCTTTATATAATTAGTCACTCAATTGACTAGAGTTAATAGATAAGCCTAATTACACCTGATGAAATTGTTTAAACTAATTCATTAAATCAACTATTTATTTTTGATTCAATTGTTAATCAATTTGAGCAATAAGGAATTAGTCCCACTTAACTAGTAGACTTAATTTAAAAATCCAAAGGGGTAAAATAATTAATCTAAGACCTTAATTGATCTAAGTCCTAGATAACTATTTAAGATCAGATATTCAATCAACTAAGTCTAATATCAACCTAGTGAGTCACTTGAATAAACATAATTCATAAACTTGGGAAAAATAATTAAACTAATTAAGCTAAGGGTTAGGTTTGCAATTCATTAATGGTTAGTTGTAAATTAGGATAATTAAGCTTAATTGTCCAAACTGAGTTAATCACAGTTAAGTCTAAATCCAAAACAATTCACCTAAGCCTACTCTCAATATAATTCCAAATCAATTTCAGCTTCCTCAACCTAGTCTTGCTTCAATTTCTGGTTTTTCAAGCTCTCACTTTCTGGGTTTCTCTACTGCTGGTCTTGTTGCATGTTAGTTGCTGTGTTTCTCCAGTTTTTAGCATCTGACCTTTATTTGGTAAAACTTTCTGTTGTTTTACTCTTAAAGAAGGTATGTATCTATTCATCTGTTCTCAATGAAAAGTTGATTTGAAATTTTTATCTTCTGTCCACTATAAGCTGGTTGTTTTTGATAGCTGAAGCTTTTCTTCTGGTCTATATAATGTGACAATATGAGTGTGGTAATGAGTTTGTGAGTGTGATAAATGTAGTCCTGTTGTTAGTATTTCTTTGCTGGAATATTTTGTTTATTTTAGATTAGAGGTATATAAATGTAGTTGATAATCATAGTTCCACTTCCTAGAAAGGCTGCACTATGGTGTAGAATCTGACCTTCTCTATGGTCAGGTTCTCTCTATAAATGTGCAGAAAATATGCTTTCAATTGAGTATCTTTGGTCAATAAAGAGATTCAACAAGCAACTCTCTAGGTAGGTTAGTATTAGCACTAGGGTGGATGAATTTGACCCATCAATGGCCAAATTCACCCCATAATAGTATGTAAAACAGTAGTATAGATGGTTGAAATTCACCCTTAAAGGGTATACAACATGTATTCAAGGAAGGCATTAGAGTTGAGGAATCTGAACCCTTGAATGGTCTAATGCATCCTCTAAAAACGCCTAAAAAATCAAAGTCATAATACAAGTATGAATCAAGCGTTGTAAAAAAATGGTTGTTAGGGAGTTGAGTCTGACCCCTTTTATGGTCAGATTCACCCTATTATAATGTACAAACAGCTATGAAGTAGTTTAGATTATCATTACAAAAGGTATTAAGACAGGATTCGAGACCCATAAATGGTCAGATTCATATCTTAAGAAATGCCTAAAAATAGTCCAGTCATTGTATGAATTTAGGCCATAATCTATTGAATGATTAAACGTCTGAGGAGTTTGCATCCTTGGAGCTGAATCTGACCTCTTTATGGTCATATTCATTCAAAGAATAGTGCACAAAAATAGGTTCTATCCTTTAGAATTGACATTATTTCTTGATTAGGACTAAACCTGACCCAATAATGGTCATTTTCCCTTACAACATGCCTAGGACGTGTTTGTTAAATTTAGCCATCTGGTGATAAAGAAAACAGACTGGAAAATATAGATTTCAATGCCCCTTGAAGGCTGGTTCGCGCAGGAGTAGTGTGTAACGACCCGACTGGTCGTTTTGTGTTATCGGACCCCGTTCCCCTAAATGAAACTTCCCATGGCGGCTATTCTTGATTTATGACTTGCGGGGACGGGTGGTTCGGGATTTGGGAATCTTTAGGGTGCTTTAGGAACACTTGGTTCCTTAAGGTTGGCCTAATTGGCTAAGTTTGACTTCGGTCAACATTTTGAGAAAACGACCTCGGAATCGAGTTTTGACAGCTCCAACAACTTCGTATGATGATTTCGGACTTGGGCGTATATTCAGAATGGGTTTTCGATGAACCGGGAGCATTTCGACGCCCGGAATGGAAATCAGGATTTTCTTAAGTTTGAAATTTTGTTTGGGACGTGATTTTATGCTATCTAGGTCCGAACGAAATTTTGGGAACGGAAATAGTTCCGTTATGTCATTTATGACTTGTCTGCAATATTTGAGGTCATTCCAAGTAGTATAGGCCTGATCGGTGCATTGAAGTGAATTCTAGAATCTTAAGTTCTTAAGTTTGATTCGATTTGGTTATGGGGTTGAATTCTCAGTTTTGTTGTTGTTTTCAACGTTCCGCATGTTCGAGCGAGTCCGTATCATGAATACATACTTGCCAGTGCTTTTGGACGGGGTCCTGAGGGGCTAGGGTGAGTTTTGGACCCCGGGAGCTAAGTTTGAAAAACCAGATTTTAGCTGTTTGGTTTCCTTCTTTGCGATCTCAGAAGGAGGGTCGCGATTGCGTAGAAGGAATTAGGCTGGGCTACTGATTGCTCTTCGCGATCGCAGATAACTCTTCACGATCGCGGAAGGTTAGGTCCTTGGCCTTCGCGATCGCAGCCTCTTTCTCGCATTCGCATAGAGTTAGTTCGGGGCCAGGCATATTTGCCCTTCGTGATCGCATGACCTCCTCCGAGTTCGCAGAGGTCTGGCCAGTTGTCCTTCGCGATTGCGGGCCCCATGTCGCGATCGTGGTTAAGGAAAAACTGGGCAGTTAGTTTATATACGGGATTGGGTCATTCTTTCCCCCAATTTCATCTTCTTCCTTTAGTTAGTGAGAGCTTCCAAGAGGGGTCACCCAACCTACTTCCAAGGTAAGTAAATTCCTTACTTAACACTAGTTTTAAACATAAATTCCTAGTTAATCTCTCTTTTAAAATATCAAATTCATGAAATTGGGTAGTGACTTTAGGGCTTTTGAAGAACTTTTGAATTATCCGTTTAAGGCCATGAATTCAAGTATAAATCACATAATTATGATCCTTAGGCTTCGGGTAAGTAATCCCTTCGAGAATTTTTGGAATCCGAGCGTGCGGGCCCGGGGTTGGATTTTGGGAATTTCTCAGGAATGTTGAGTTATTGAAATATTAGGATAATTTTTCCCTATTTTGAACATGCATTGATGTCATTGTACTATATTTGGCTAGTTGCGAGCCGTCGAGGGTAGATTTCGGAGATTCGGGCGCATCCTTGATCCGAGGGGTGGTTTCGTCGCGAGGTGAGTCTCATTTCTAACCTTGTAAGAGGGAATTATCCCCATAGGTAATTATAAATGGTGGTTTTGTCCTTATTTGCGGGGGATGCGTACGCACGAAGTGACGAGAGTCCGTGCGCAACTACTATTATGCTTTGTTGGGTAGTTTAGGACTCACAAGCATGCTTTATGTGTTGAATCTGTGATATTGTATATGGATTAAGTAGCCTAATGTTCTTGAATCTCACATGTGAAGGCCTAAGGAGTTATGATTGAAGTTTATATCTATAAAATTCTCACACTGATAGTATGTCCCCTACTAAATTATCTGGAAATCTCCTGCTAATCATGAATTGGATTTTATATGGGAGCCCGAGTCGCATGGATGGTTCGCGAGCGGGGTAGCCCTAATATTTAATTAACCTGAGTCTCAAGTTCGATTCGTGATCGGGGGTGGACTTGGTATTATATTAACCGTGTCACATGTTCGATTCGCGAGCGGGGCAGATAGATGCATCTATGGTTCAGGCCTTCGACCCTCGGTAGTGCACATTACTTTTCACGTCGTAATGATCGTACATTTATAGCTTGTTATGTGTTTTGGTACATTTTGAGAAGCCCTGTAATTGAAATTGTTATTTTCATGAAAAGAAAGAAGGATAAATAACTAATATGCCATGGGAAAAGATGGCGCGAGGGTAATAGTGATTGTTATTTGATGCTTATTTCCTTATTACTTTTCATTACTGCTACTACTGGTTAGCCTGTACTCATTCCACATTGTCTGACCCTAGTAAGTATCATGTCGATCTCTCGTCACTACTTCTTCGAGGTTAGGCGGGATACTCACGGGGTACATATCTGTTTATGTACTCATACTACGCTTCTGTACTTAAAATTACCGGTTTTGAGGCTGGTGCATCTGGTTATCCGGCCGGAGCTTGATATATATATCTTCTGGACCCTGACTCCACGGTGAGCTGTCTTCCTTGGTGATCCTCAGCTGGGCTATGGAGTTATCTTTTGTTTTTTCTGTCTCTATTCTTTCAGATAGTAGTACAGCCTGTATCATCTTTTATATCTTCTGTTAGATTTCCTATTGACTTGTGACACTAGTTCCGGGCATGCACATAATAGAGTCTTATTTTGGGATTGTATATATTGGATCACGATCTTTTTGGTTTTTTTAATTTAAATTGGTTAAATGTTTTCGCTTTTAATTAAATGACCTAAGTTTAAAAACTTGATAAATGTGGGGTTGGTATGTCAAATAAGGGTAACCTTACTAGTAAACAACTGTTGGCTTGCCTGAATCCGGTGTTAGGCGCCATCACGACCTGTGTCGGATTTTGGGTCATGAAATATGGTATTAGAGCACTAGGTTCACGTAGGTCTCACAAGTCATGGGCAAACCTAATAGAGTCTCGCGGATTGATACGGAGACGTCTGTATTTATCTTCGGGAGGCTATAGGATGTTAGGAAACCTCTCTTTATTCATGATCTATCGCGCAATTGATGGTATACTAAATCTCATTCTTCTATTTTCTCACAGATGGTGAGGACGCGTACATATGGTAGAGGCCGGGGAAGGGCACCGGCTCGAGGCAGGGGACGGGGGCGTCCCAGATCTGTTCCAGTTGCACAACCAGCGGATCCTCCTGTAGAGGGGCAGGGGGAGGTGCCCCCAGCGGGTCCTGCTCCAACGGACTTCATGACGGCCCCAGGCTTCCAGGAGGTTATGGGCCGTATGATGAGATTTATGGATTCTATGTCCCAGGTTGGTTTATTACCAGCGGATCCTGCCACATCTCAGGCAGGAGGGAGAGCCCAGGCGCCAGGCCAGGCAGTCGCACTTCATCATACCCCAGGTACACTGCCCGTAGGTGGGGTTCAGCCTGTAGCAGTAGCTCCTGAGCCCAGACCAGCTGCGGACGGCGATCTGCAGAAGTTATTGGACAGATGGACTCGATTGCACCCTCCGGTCTTCGGGGGTGAGTGAGTAGAGGATGCCCAGGATTTTATTGACAGGTGCAGGGACCGACTGCACAACATGAGGATACTGGAGTCCTATGGAGTGGACTTCGCTACCTTCCAGTTAGAGGGCAGAGCTCGCAGATGGTGGCAATCCTATATTCTCAGCAGGCCAGCAGGTTCTCCTATCACTTGGGAGCAGTTCACTCAGATGTTCCTAGACAGATATATTCCACCCTCTGAGAGGGAAGAGCTGCGGTGTCAGTGACAGACAACGAGGCCAGATTTTCAGAGTTATCTCACCATGCACTCATGATACTACCTTCTGATACTGAGAGAGTGCGGAGATTTGTAGCCGGGTTGCATCCAGGCATTAGGACCAGCATGGCCCGATAGGTGGATATGGCGACTCCTTATCAGTTAGTAGTAGAGATTGCTTGTAGGATCGAGGGTTATCGATTGAGGGTCAGGGAGCAGGTACAGCCGGATAAGAGAGCCAGACATTCCGGGGACTTCAGAGGTGCCCCTGCTAGGGGCAGGGATCAGTTTGGTAGGGGTCAGCCCAGCAGGCCCCCATATCCAGCACCACCACCACCACCACCTCTTCGTGGTGCTCTAGTGAGGCCTTACTTCAGTGCCATACTAGAGGGTTCTCATCGTCCCCCAGTTATCCAGGGTTCTACTTCAGGGTAGCAGGTCGTGCCTCCAGTTAGATGTTACGAGTGCGGGGATCTCAGCCATATAAGAAGGACTTGTCCCAGGTTTTTGGGCAAGGCAGTGTATCAGGGTTACCGACCTATGAGTCCAGCACCAGTAATTCAGCCACCTAGAGGTGGGGGACATGTCGACATGGGTCGTCCTAGAGGTGTAGGCCAGTCAGGGGGAGGTCAGCCAGCTCCTGTTCATTCTGTCGGGGCTTAGTCCTCTGGTGCTCCAGCTTGATTCTATGCTTTTCCGGCCATATCAGATGCAGTGGCCTCAGACGTTGTGATCACAGGTATCATTACAGTATGTGGTAGAGAGGCATCAGTGTTATTTGATCCAGGATGCACTTATTCCTGTGTTTCGGTCTTATTTGCTCATTTGCTGGATGTTCCTCATGAGTCCTTGGGTTCTCCTATATGTGTGTCCACTCCTGTGGGCGATTCTGTTGTAGTAGACCGGGTTTGCCGGTCCTGTATGGTCACATTCTGCGGGTTCGAGACTCGAGCGGATCTCTTATTGCTCGACATGGTTGATTTTCAGATCATTTTAGGCATGGATTGGCTATCTCCTTATCATGTCGTGCTAGATTGCGATGCCAAGACAGTTACTTTAGCCATGCCAGAGTCGCCTAGGCTGGAGTGGAGAGGTTCCTCAGTTAATGCAGCCATCCGGGTTATTTCATTCTTGAAGGCTCGACATATGGTCGAGAAGGTTGCCTGGCCTATTTTGCTTATGTGCGGGACATCGCCGTCGAGTCTCCGATGATTGATTCCTTGCCAGTTGTTCGAGAGTTTACTGATGAATTTCCTCCGGATCTTTCGGGCATGCCTCCGAACCGTGATATTGACTTCCGCATTGATTTAGCTCCAGACACCCATCCTATATCCATTCCTCCATATCGTATGGCTCTGAAAGAGTTGAAGGAGCAGCTTGAGGAGTTGTTAGCTAAAGGATTCATCAGACCGAGTGTATCGCCATGGGGTGCTCCAGTTCTGTTCGTGAAAAAGAAGGATGGGTCTATGCGGATGTGTATTGATTACCGCCAGCTGAACAAGGTTACCATTAAGAAAAAGTATCCCTTGCCGCGCATCGATGATTTGTTTGACCAGTTGCAGGGTGCTCGTGTGTTTTCTAAGATTGATTTGAGGTTGGGGGATCATCAGTTGAGGATTCGGGCTTCAGATGTTCCGAAGACTGCTTTTCGTACGAGATATGGCCATTATGAGTTCCTAGTGATGTCCTTCGGCTTGACTAATACCCCAGCAGCATTCATGGACTTCATGAATAGGGTGTTCAGGATGTATATTGATTCCTTCGTCATTGTCTTCATTGATGACATTTTGATTTACTCTCGTAGCCTGGGGGAGCATGAGCAGCATTTGAGAGTTGTGCTCCAGACTTTGCGAGGACAGAAGCTATATGCTAAGTTCTCCAAGTGTGAGTTTTGGTTGGATTCCGTGGCATTTTTTGGGCATGTGGTATCCAGAGAGGGTATCAAGGTTGATCCTTAGAAGATCGAGGCTGTTCAGAGTTGGTCGCGTCCTACTTCAGCTACAGAGATCAGGAGCTTTTTGGGCCTAGCAGGCTATTAGCATCAATTTGTGGAGGGGTTCTCTTCTATTGCAGCTCCATTTACTAGATTGACTCAGAAGAATGCGCCATTCAGATGGTCTAACGAGTGTGAGGCGAGCTTTCAAAAGCTCAATTCAGCATTGACCTCAGCGCCAGTTCTAGTATTGCCTTCCGGTTCTGGGTTGTACACGGTATATTGCGACGCTTCACACATTGGCTCGGGGTGTGTATTGATACAGGAGGGGAGATTTATTGGTTATGCTTCGCGCCAGCTGAAGGTTCATGAGAAGAATTACCCTGTGCACGATTTGGAGTTGGCGACGATTGTTCATGCTCTTAAGATTTGGAGGCACTACTTGTATGGAGTGTCCTGTGAGGTTTTTATAGACCACAGTAGCTTGCAGCACTTGTTCAAGAAGAAGGATCTTAATTTGAGGCAGCGTAGATGGCTTGAGTTGTTTAAGGATTATGATATCACCATTCTTTATCACCCCGGGCAAGGCTAATGTGGTGGCAGATGCTTTCAGTAGAAAGGTGGAGAGTATGGGTAGCTTGGCTTATATTGCAACGGAGGAAAGACCTCTAGCCTTGGACATTCAGTCCTTGGCCAATCGCCTGGTGAGATTAGATATTTCAGAGCCTCATCGAGTTTTGGCATATGTGGTTGCTCAGTCTTCATTGTTGGGAGAGATTAAGGCCCGACAGCTCTATGATCCATGCTTAGTAGAGCTTCGGGAGACAATGGTTCAGGGTAGGGCCAAGGAGGTTACTATTGGCGAGGATGGTGTTCTGAGACTTCAGGACCGCTTATGTGTTCCTAATGTTGATGGCTTGAGGGAGAGGATTCTAGAGGAGGCACAGAGTTCTCGGTATTCTATTCATCCTGGTGCTACAAAGGTGTATCGTGATTTGAAGCAGCATTTCTGGTGGAGGCGAATGAAGAAGGACATTGTGGAGTTTGTGACCAGGTGCCTTAATTGCCAGCAGATTAAGTATGAGCACCAGAGGCCAGGAGGCCTACTTCAGCAGATGCCCATTCCTGAGTGGAAATGGGAGCACATTTCTATGGACTTCGTGGTTGGGTTGCCTCGGACTTTGCGGAAGGTTGACGTGATTTGGTTCATTGTGGATAGATTGACCAAATCGGCACATTTCATTCTAGTGGCTACTACTTATACATCTGAGAGATTGGCCCATATCTACATTCAGGAGATATTCCGGTTGCATGGTGTGCCAGTGTCCATTATATCAGATCGAGGTCCTCAGTTCACCTCGCACTTTTGGAGAGCATTGCATAGTGAGGTGGGTACCCAGATATACCTCAGCACAACATTTCACCCTCAGACCGATGGTCAGTCAGAGCGTACAGTTCAAATATTGGAGGACATGCTCAGGGCATGCGTGATTGATTTCGGAGGTTAGTGGGACCAGTTCTTGCCTTTGGCCGAGTTTGCTTATAATAATAGTTATCAGTCCAGCATTGAGATGGAACCATTTGAGGCTTTGTATGGTCGGCAATGCCGTTCTCCTATCGGGTGGTTTGAGCCTGGCGAGGCTAAGTTATATGGCACTGACCTGGTGAGGGATGCCTTGGAGAAAGTGAAGTTGATTCAGGAGAGGCTCTGTACAGCACAGTCCAGACAGAAGAGTTACGCGGATCAGAGGGCGCGTGATGTATCCTTTATGGAGGGATATAGGGTCCTGTTGAAAGTCTCACCTATGAAGGGTATTATGAGGTTTGGGAAGAAGGGCAAGCTGAGCTCGAGGTTTATAGGTCCATTCGAGGTGTTGAGGCGAGTTGGGGAGGTTGCTTATGAGCTGGCCTTGCCTCCTAGTTTATCAAGAGTTCACCCAGTTTTTCATGTATCCATTCTCCGGAGGTACCACGCCTACTTCTCTCACGTGGTTGATTTCAACACTATTCATTTGGATGAGGGATTGGTCTACGAGGAGGCGCCAGTTGCTATCATTGATAGACAGGACCGCCAGTTGAGGTCCAAGAGGATTTCCGCCGTAAAGGTCCAGTGGAAGAGCCAACCAGTTGAGGAGGCGACCTGGGAGTCCGAGGAAGGCATGCGGAGCAGATATCCACACCTATTCAGCACCTCAGGTATGATTCTAGACCTGTTCGAGGACGAACGTTAGTTTAAGAGGTGGAGAATGTAACGACCCGACTGGTCGTTTTGCGTTATCGGACCCCGTTCCCCTAAATGAAACTTCCCATGGCGGCTATTCGTGCTTTATGACTTGCAGGGACGGGTGGTTCGGGATTTGGGAATGTTTAGGGTGCTTTAGGAACACTTGGTTCCTTAAGGTTGGCCTAATTGGCCAAGTTTGACTTCGGTCAACATTTTGACAAACGACCTCGGAATCGAGTTCTAACAGCTCCAACAGCTTCGTATGATGATTTCGGACTTGGGCGTATATTCAGAACGGGTTTTCGATAACCCGGGAGCATTTCGGCGCCCGAAATAGAAATCAGGATTTCCTTAAGTTTGAAATTTGGGTTGGGATGTGATTTTATGCTATCGAGATCCGAACGGAATTTCAGAACCGGGAATAGTTCCGTTATGTCATTTATGACTTGTCTGCAAAATTTGAGGTCATTCCGAGTAGTATAGGACTGATCGGTGCATTGAAGTGAATTCTAGAATCTTAAGTTCTTAAGTTTGATTTGATTTGGTTATGGGGTTGAATTCTGAGTTTCATTGTTGTTTTTCACGTTCCGCAAGTTCGAGAGATTCTGTATCATGAATAACAGACTTTTCGGTGCTTTTGGACGGGGTCCCGAGGGGCTCGGGTGAGTTTTGGACCCCCAGGAGCTAAGTTTGAAAAACCAGATTTTGGTTGTCTCGTTTCGTTCTTCGGGATTGTGGAGAAGGAATTGGGTTGGGCTGCTGATTGCTCTTCGCGATCGCAGATAACTCTTCACGATCGCGGAAGGTTAGGTCCTTGGCCTTCGCGGTCGCAGCCTCTTTCTCGCGTTCGCATAGAGTTAGGTCGGGGCCAGGCATATTTTCCCTTTGCGATCGCAGGACCTCCTCCGCGTTCGCAGAGGTCTGTCCAGTTGGCCTTCGCGATCGCGGGCCCCATGTCGCGATCGCGGTTAAGGAAAAACTGGGCAGTTAGTTTATATACGGTATTGGGTCATTCTTTCCCATATTTTCATCTTCTTCCTTGAGTTAGTGAGAGCTTCCAAGAGGGGTCACCCAACCTACTGCCAAGGTAAGTAAATTCCTTACTTAACACTAGTTTTAAACATAAATTCCTAGTTAATCTCTCTTTTAAAATATCAAATTCATGAAATTAGGCAATGACTTTAGGGCTTTTGAAGAACTTGTGACTTATCCATTTAAGTCCATGAATTCAAGTATAAATCACATAATTATGATCCTTAGGCTTCGGGTGAGTGATCCCTTCGAGAATTTTTGGAATCCGATCGCGCGGGCCCGGGGTTGGATTTTGGGAATTTCTCAAGAATGTTGAGTTATTGAAAAATTAGGATAATGTTTCCCTATTTTGAGCATGCATTGATGTCATTGTACTATATTTGGCTAGTTGCGAGCCGTCGAGGATAGATTTCGGAGATTCGGGCGCATCCTTGATCCGAGGGGTGGTTTCGTCGTGAGGTGAGTCTCCTTTCTAACCTTGTAAGAGGGAATTGTCCCTATAGGTAATTATAAATGGTGGTTTTGTCCTTATTTGCGGGGGCTGCGTACGCACGAAGTGACGAGAGTCCGTGCGCAGCTACTATTATGCTTTGTCGGGTAGTTTAGGACTCATAAGCATGTTTTATGTGTTGAATCTGTGATCTTGTATATGGATTAAGTAGCCTAATGTTCTTGAATCTCACATGTGAAGGCCTAAGGAGTTATGATTGAAGTTTATATCTCTAAAATTCTCACACTGTTAGTATGTCCCCTACTAAATTATTTGGAAATCTCCTGCTAATCATGAATTGGATTTTATATGGGAACCCGAGTCGCATGGATGGTTCGCGAGCGGGGTAGCCCTAATATTTATTAATCCAAGTTGCAGGTTCGATTCACGAGCGGGGGTGGACTTGGTATTATATTAACCGTGTCGCATGTTCGATTTGCGAGCGGGGCAGATAGATGCATCTATGGTTCGGGTCGTTCGACCCTCGGCAGTGCACATTTACTTTTCACGTCGTAATGATCGTACATTTATAGCCTGCTATGTGTTTTGGTAAATTGTGAGAAGCCCTGTAATTGAAATTATTATTTTCATGAAAAGAAAGAAGGATAAATAACTTATATGCCATGGGAAAAGATGGTGTGAGGGTAATAGTGATTGTTATTTGATGCTCATTTCCTTATTACTTTTCATTACTGCTACTACTGGTTAGCCTGTACTCATTCCACATTGTCTGACCCTATAAGTATCACGTCGACCTCTCGTCACTACTTCTTCGAGGTTAGGCGAGATACTTATTGGGTATATATCTGTTTATGTACTCATACTACGCTTATGTACTTAATTGTACAGATTTTGAGGCTGGTGCATCTGGTTATCCGGCCGGAGCTTGATAAATATATCTTCTGGATCTGACTCCACAGTGAGCTGTCTTCCTTGGCGATCCTCAGTGGGCCTATGGAGTTATCTTTTTTTATTTATGTCTATATTCTTTTAGACAATAGTACAGCCTGTATCATCTTTTGTATCTTCTGCTAGATTGCCTATTGACTTGTGACACTAGTTCCGGGCATGCACATAGTAGACTCTTATTTTGGGACTGTATATATTGGATCACGATCTTTTCGGTTGTATTTATTTAAATTGGTTAAATGTTTCCGCTTTTAATTAAATGAACTAAGTTTAAAAACTTGATAAGTGTGGGGTTGGTATGTCAAATAAGGGTAATCTCACTAGTAAACAACTGTTGGCTTGCCCGAATCCGGTGTTAGGCATCATCACGACCTGTGTCGGATTTTGGGTCGTGACATAGTGTTTGTGTCCTCTTTATTTCGTTACATACTGTTTTCATTTTTAGGAAATTGTATTTTATAGTGAAATGATGATGTAATAATATAGATTTTTTCTTGTTATGGACTGGACACTATAAACTATTATTTCAGTTTTCTTACTCTTCTTGCTAAATCCAGAATTGGACCAGCTTGATAAAACAACCCCATTAAGGCTTTAATCAAGTTTAACTCCCTAGGCTATTGAGCCACAAGGGAGTAGGTTGGGCCAAAAGATTAGAGTTATTTTCTCTAATAAGTAGCTTAACGACAATATGCAATTTAATCAAAAGCATGAACTTGTATCCGAATTAGTGTATACGAAAATCTCCCTGTAAATTCTACTAGGATTTTGGAATCATGTTACTCACGATTCTGTAACTTTCGATATGAGTAGGAGTTGGTAATCCATAACATTTTTAAATTTATCCTACATCCTTTAGATTTTCAAAAATAGATGTATGAACATTCATCCTTTAAAAATACCTATAAATCTTGATTTAGATCTGTACTTAGGTTGTCTAAAAATGGACAAAAATTGCCAAGTTGAATTAGTAAAATCTGCTTGTGCTATATTGTAAAGTTTTCATAAAAAAAAAATAGATAGATCTAGCTTATCAATTCAAAGCCGAAAAACAGTAAATAAGATGTCTGTATGTTTATAAGTCTGCGTATGAATGAATATGTATTTTGATTACCATGTTTTTCCTTTATTCATCAAACTGAAAGGTGAAGATCCTTAAGACTTAGCTGGATTTCCTAAACTAGTGACCTCCCTATAAATTAGTCATAATTAGGATTGGCCAAAGAGTTAAACGATAAATCGGGCTAATATATGGCCATAGCCCAAGAATCTTGTCCTTTAGGCTAGAAAATTTGATCTAGACAGAAAAATACTTCTTTTAGTTTGAGATTCAATAGGAAGTACCAAAATTACCATAATCTACACTCGGGAGTGGAAACTCATGCCCCCGACCCTCAACTCTAAACAACTAATAAAAACGCACATAGCAACCACGGGTGCATTTCATGTACGTTGTTGCCATGTGCTCAAAAACAACAAGTGCACGCCATCGTGACTTGCTTAAGATAAATCCATAAAAGTCCTAATTGGTCTTACAGATAAAACACTCCTTCAAATAGAAAACATAAAGAATAATCAAACATTGCCTCAAATAGGCACTATAAAACCGTCATGATCATAGTCTTGACTACGTAATTTACACTCGGGTGCGACAACTCATGTCCCCGTCTTCAACTTCAAATTATCATAAAAAAAACATGTTATAATTGTGGGTGCATTTCATGTGGCGCAATTATAATGTGTCCAAAAATAAACAAGTGCATGCCATCGTGACTTGTTTCAAGATAAATCCATAAATATTAAAAGCGGCTAAAAAATGAAAAAGGCTAAAAAGCACAATAGGTTTAAAATATGTAAATAATTAGATAATTAGGCCAAATATTAATAGTTAAGTGACCGTGCTAGAGCCACGGAATTTGGGAGTGCCTAACACCTTCTCCCGGTTTAACAGAATTCCTTACTCGGATTTCTGGTTCGCAGACAAATTAAAAGAGAATCAAAATTTCCTCTGTTTGGGATTTTAAAATAAAACGGTGTCCCGGAGCATCGTCAAAAATCCGGGTGGCGACTCTGAAAAATAAAATAAATCTCAAATTCGAATAATGTCACTTTAATTGGAAAAACTCCCTCATTACCCTTCATTAATCAGGGTAGTGAAAAAAGGAGGTGTGACAATAAGCTTCCAAAGTTGGGACAATGCAGCAGAAATTTTACTCAATGCGATCACTGGAAGCCTTATGCGATCGCATAGCACAAGTGGATTTTTCCAATTTTCCTCTATGCTAACGCGGCCAGATCTATGCTATCACACTGTACACCCTTGAAGCCAAAAATCAGTAACTAGAAATGGCCTAGAAATTGTCTGAAACCACCGGAAACTCACACGAGACCCTCGGGACCTCAACCAAAACATACCAACACATCCTATAACATCACACAAACTTAGTCGAGCCTTCGAATCACCCAAAACAACATCAAAATACCAAATTAACCTTGAATTCAAGCCTAAGAATTTCTAAACTTCCGAAATTCGCCAACGATGCCGAAACCAACCAAACCACGTCTGATTGACCTGAAATTTTGTACACACATCACAAACGACACTACAAAACTATTCCAACTCCCGGAATTCCATTCGAACCCCGGTAGCTAATTTTCTACTGCCGACCGAAAATCGCCAAAAATCTAATTTCGCCAATTCAAGCCTAATTCTACCACGGACCTTTGAATAAAATTCTGAACACGCTCCTAAGTCCAAAATCACCTAACGAAGCTATCCGAACCATAAAAACCAAATTCCGAGATCGTTTCCAACTAAATAACCAACTTAAGAGACTAAGTGACTCATTTCTCTCCACAATCACGCCGAACCCGAACCAATAAACCTAACACAACATGAAAGAGCTTAACTACATATAATGAAGCAGAAATGGGGGAAACGGGGCTTAAACTCTCGGAACGACCGATTAGGCCGTTACACAAATAAGGGAAGTAATCAAACACATATAGTTAAGGAAAGAAATCAATCATAAAATCAATTGAAGTAAAAGTTTAGTCAATTAACAGGGAAGAACAGCGTGTAATCAGGGGAGTAACATTTAAAATAAGGAAAATATCAATTAACAGTCAATTTTTAGGCAAATAAGGTAAGAAAATAAAGGAAACATGGTATATTGAGCAGAAGTAAGGAAAGTTTCAATCATATACGAAAAAAGGAAAATATTTAAAATTAGTAAGGAAGGATAGATTTAAACCCTAATTTTTAGGTAAAACATATAAATCGGCAGAAATAAAAAGATAAAGAGTCACATGCTTCATAGAATGAACATAGACATGAATATACTCAAAGAACACATAATTGAAGCAGATCTGGTCCCAAAATAAAAGGTCTAAAATCCTAATCTTAGGTAAACCATTAAATCAATAAAAAATAAAGGTTGTTCAAAAATATTTTAGTAAAATGAACATGGACAGGAGGTTGTTCAAAAAGAAAACTCAGAATCGAACCAGGTCTGAAACCCTAATTTAGGGCAAATAAAGGAAAGCAACAAGAATAGGCAGATTCATGCATAATGAAGTGAATATAGACGAGATAATGCTAAAAATCAAAGTTTGAACCAGCTTAGGTTCGAATCAAATAGAATCTAAAACGCTAACCTTTAGGGCTAAGTAAGAATCCACAAGAGATACGTAAAACAATCGTACTCACAAAGAATACGGGATGAACACAGACAGAATACACAATAGGTTAAGAATTTTGAACTAGATTTGGTTTGAATCTCTCAATATCTGCTTGCCATTTTAGGCAAGCCATTAGGAAATACCAAAACCGGGTAGCCAGTAAGTAGATAAGACCAAATAAGGTAAGGAATCATAGATTGATTCCATTCCTGGGGTTATAATCAGGGAGATTTTGAGTGACGGTGCTAGGGTTTTGAGAGGAGAAGAAGAAGAGAGAGTTTGAGGGCGGCGGGGTGGGTGAAATGGGTTAGGGTTAGACGGGTAGGTTATAATTAAAAAGCGGTGGAGTGGTACGAGCCGTTGATCTTCAGAGATCAACGACTATGATTTAAAAAAGGTTGTGTCAGGTGTTTTAGAAGGGTATAGGTCTGGGTTAATGGGTATTTGGGTATTGGGGTATTGGGCTGGGGTAATTGGGTAGTGTATAGGTCTGAAATTGGGTTTTTAGGGGCTATATTTTAAATACCCAATTTAATAAATAAATAATTTATAAAAATAATTAATAAATATCAAAAATATCACTGGTGCATGAAAATGATTTAAAACAATTAGTTAACATTATAAAAATATAAAAAAGTCATTTTCTTGTATAAATAATGTAATTATGCATATATATATATATATATATATGGGCAATTATTGCAAAATATGCAATTTTATCCTAAGGGTGAAAAAATACAATTATAATAAATATATAAAAAATATTTAAAGCTTAATACGGATATAGATGATGAAAATTAAATGATAAATCATCATAAAATTTATTTGATATGCAATTAATAATTACTTAAATAATAAAATACCGGAACAAATTGATTAAAAGCTTTCTAAAATTATAGAAAATTATGAAAAAATATACTTGATGTTGCTCATGCACTATTTTGAAGGTATATATGTATTTTTGAGAAATATGAGAAAAAATTGGGTATCAACAACTATAAGCTGCGCGAGTTGGCTGAGCTGGCCTAAGTGAGTGGCCTCTGCTATGCTGAAATTGACCTCAGGAGGGAACACTACAAAAGCTACCAGATCCCCGAGGCCTCTTGGCCTCCCTCTTATCTCTCTCATGGAGACGAACTGACTAAATCTCTCGAGCAATATCAACAACCTGCTCAAAAGTAGCGCTGACACCCGCTCTCTGGTCATAAGAATCCGAAGCTGGTATGTGAGGCCATCCACGAACCTTCTGATCCTCTCCCTCTCTGTGGGAACCAACCAAACAAAATGACGAGCTAGCTCTAAAAATCTCATCTCATATTGCGTCATAGTCATCTCATCCTGACGCAACTGTTGATACCCAATTTTCCCTCAAAATATTTTTAAATTTGCATATATACCGGCAAAATCACTTTTTATAATAACTAGCATTTTTTCCATAATCTTCCATATTTTTATTAATTTCTTTTCCAAATTATTCAGTATTTTACACTCTATAATTATGCATAAATTGTATTATAATTTTTAAAATATTTCCCAGCTCAATATACTATTTTTATCCTATTGGGAATTAATTATTTCATAACTTAGCCAATTTGGAATTATTTAGATATAATTACAATAATTTTACAATTATAGTCTAATTATACGTTTTATACCATTTAAATCAATAATTAGTCATTTTATATTTTTAATATTATTTAATTACCTTAATTTCAGGTATTTAGCATTAATTTCATTTTTTATAATTACTAGCTATTTTATTAATTATTTAGCTATTTTAATGGGTATTTAACTAATGGCCATTTCTAATTTTCAATCATAGCCCCACCTGATTAAATTCGGACCCCTACCCATTTAATTAGCCCAAATACCAGGCCCAAACCTTAAATCCACCCGACCCAATCCCCCTTTTATCTGGACCGTTGATCACTTTTGATCAACGGACCATACTAATTCTTACCTTTATTAGACCTAAGACTACCCCCCCTCCCCGTCTCTCATTTTCACTCAGACGCTCATCTCTCTACTCTCTCTCTATCTCTCTAGCCCCCCTCAAGAGACTTCCAGTCTGTCCACCTCCGATGAGGTCCGTTCATCTCTCCGGCCGCCTCTTCGGCGAAGGCCATGGAGTCCTCACCATCCTCAGGCCTCCCATGGATCCTTTACGCCGGTGTTTCCGTATCTAAGGTCTTCAAGAGACCAGGGTTCACTCTCTCACACCATTGTCCTGTCTCAGGCCCTCATGGCTCGATCTCCAGTAAGATTTCCCTACTTTCCGGCTAGATCCGGTGGTTTCTATATCGACTCTCTCTCTCTGTGGATTCTCTCTTTGAAACCCTAACTTCTAAACTTTCGATTCTTTTAGATCTGTAACAGATCTATACATATTATGAGACTTTCCTGTGTTTTCTTTAAAGAATCTCAGTATTTCTCGGACGATTCTTCGTTTTTCCAAAACTAGGGTTTTAAAATTCTTTTCAAAAACAGTTTTCTTTCGGGTCTCTTAGTATTATTTTATGATTCTATTGTGTTTAAGTATTATTTGAGCCGCCCCCTTCTTGTTTAATTCATTTTGATAAAAAGCCCCAAATTTCTTGGGTACAATCTGTGAGTCCAAGCTTTGTTTACAATAATGTTTTACCTGTTCTATTGCGACTGCATTACTCTCGTGAAACACTATGTGATTTTTGCTCTATACTTGTAGTTAGGGTTACTGATTCTTTGTCTCTTCTGCCTAAGCCATGATTGTCTATTGATTACTTTAATTATTTTCCATGTTCTGATGCGAATCCCTAATTTCGTGATTAGGGTTCCTAATTTTTGCTTAACATGTGTTATTCCGTTCAAATCAACATTGTTTTATCATTTTGAATCTTTGAATAAGTGTGATTAGCGCTTTGTTGATTTTTACACCATATCCTTAACTGATTTTGAGCATCTCCTTAATATGTGATATTTTTCTTCGAGTAATACTTGTTTCCTATAATTTGAGGGTTTCCTGACTGATTTTTTAGGATTTGAATCATCTCTTGACTTATTTCCGTGAATAAACATGATGTCAAATTGGCTTTCCTTAAGTAGGATATTCTGAATCTAGCTCCAATCACATGCTCTATACTTTTAGTACTACTTATATGTTAAAGTCAGCTTTTCAATAATTTCTTTCATTATTTTTGTTACTGTTTATTACCGTTTGGACATTGACTCCTTAATTGAAGGGAGTACTTGCCTTGATTATATGTTGATTTATTCTGAGTCCTCATAATTACTGCTGAAATATTAGTTTAACTTATTTGACTACCTGTTTTCAAACTATAAATACTTTGGTCTTTCATTAGCATAACAGACGAAATCACTAGTTCAATAACTCTCTCTCACAACTAAAACTTTCTGCTATCTTCTCTGTACTACTTGTCACTGTTCTAATTTAGCCGGCTGCAAGCCACGACTAACTATTGTGCTCCTATCCTACTTTGTGTTTACTGTCTTCTTCACTTCACCGGTATGTTCTGATTTTAATCCCAGCTCCCAAACCAACATGTTTATTTTGCTGCTTCAATTCATTATGTTTCTTATATGCTTCTATATACTGTTTTGTTGTTGGACATGTAATTAAAATATGGGGCTTCATCTAGCATGTTAAGTTATGCTTTACTTTCATAATCAGCATGTCTTTATGTATTTGAAACCTGTTTCTATGTGACTCTCATTATCCCTATGTCTGTACACTAGCTTTGGTTAGGGAATGCCTCTATTGGTATTACTTTAATTTGTTCGATATTATTGTGTCTAAACCCATACTATGATGTATCCCAATTCCATGAACCCCCTTAGGAACTTCTAATTCTGCATCCATGTCTACTTCAGCCTGTTACATGTTCACTATTATGTGCCTTGTATGTCCCCAATCCCTCACTACTTGTGGTTGATGAACTTGTCTTAGTACGCTGCTCTGATCCTGAGATGTGGATGTGTTTATTCTTACTGCATTACTCTTTTCTCAAACTGTTTACTAAATAAAAATCATTTTGCAAAACACTTTTTTTTAAAACCAGTCTTTCTTGTGTAAATTATTTACTTAAAGCTTTTCAAAACTATGTCAAGCACTCTCACTCTACTCCTGGACCTTTAAGTTCTAGCCCCTCAGTGTGAGCACTGCTTTGGGACCCTCGAGCTCCCTCTGAACTCTGACACACTGAGGCTGTCACTTCCACACTTCACCTGTTCAATTCTTGGTTACTAAGTCTAGGTGTAAGCACAGCCCGGGATCCTTGAGATCCTTAGGGAACTTTGATGCACCTAGACTCTGATTTTCCTGTGTTTTCTTTAAAGATTCTCCTATTTCTCGAGTCTCTTAGTATTATTTTATGATTCTATTGTGTTTAAGCATTATTTGAGCCGCTCCCTTCTTGTTTAATTCATTTTGATAAAAAGCCCCAAATTTCTTGTGTACAATCTATGAGTCCAAGCTTTGTTTACAATAATGTTTTACCTGTTCTATTGCGACTACTTTACTCTCGTGAAACACTACGTGATTTTTGCTCTATATTGCAGTTAAGGTTTATGATTCTTTGTGTTTTCTGCCTAAGCCATGATTGTCTATTGATTACTTTAATTATTTGCCATGTTCTGATGCGAATCCCTAATTTCGTGATTAGGGTTCCTAATTTTTTCTTAACATGTGTTATTCCGTTCAAATCAATATTGTTTTATCATTTTGAATCTTTGAATAAGTGTGATTAGCGCTTTGTTGATTTTTACACCATATCCTTTACTGATTTTGAGCATCTCCTTAAATATGTGATATTTTCCTTTGAGTATTATTGGTTTCCTGTAATTTGAGGGTTTCCTGACTGATTTTTTAAGATTTGAATCATCTCTTGCCTTATTTCCGTGAATAAACATGCTGCCAAATTGACTTTCCTTAATTAGGATATTCTGAATCTAGCTCTAATCACATGCTCTATACTTTTACTAGTACTTATATGTTAAAGTCAGCTTTTCAATAATTTCTTTCCTTATTTTTGTTACTGTTTATTACCGTTTGGACATTGACTCCTTAATTGAAGGGAGTACTTGCCTTGATTATATGTTGATTGATTCTGAGTCCCCATAATTACTGCTGAAATGTTAGTTTACCTTATTTGACTACCTGTTTTCAAACTATAAATACTTTGGTCTTTCATTAGCATAACAGACGAACTCACTAGTTCAATAACTCTCTCTCACAACTAAAACTTTCTGCTCTATTCTCTGTGCGACTTGTCATTGTTCTTATTTAGCCGGCTGCAAGTCAAGGCTAACTATTGCGCTCCTATCCTACTTTGTGTTTACTGTCTTCTTCACTTCACTGGTATGTTCTGATTTTAATCCCAGTTCCCAAACCAACATATTTATTTTGCATCTTCATTTCATTATATTTCTTATATGTTTCTATATACTGTTTTGTTGTTGGACATTTAATTAAAATCCGGGGCTTCATCTAGCATGTTAAGTTATGCTATACTTTCATAGTCAGCATGACTTTATGTATTTGAAACCTGTTTCTATGTGACTCTCATTATCCTTATGTCTGTACACTAGCTTTGGTTAGGGCATGCCTCTATTGGTATTACTTTAGGTTGTTCGATATTGTTATGTCTATACCCATACTATGATGTATCCCAATTCCATGAACCCCCTTAGGAACTTCTAATTCTGCATCCATGTCTACTTCAGCCTGTTACATGTTCACTACTATGTGCCTTGTATGTCCCCAATCCCTCACTACTTGTGGTTGCTGAACTTGTGTTAGTACGCTGCTCTGATCCTAAGATGTGGATGTGTTTATTCTTAATGCATTACTCTTTTCTCAAACTGTTTACTAAATAAAAATCATTTTGCAAAACACTTTTTTTTAAAACCAGTCTTTCTTGTGTAAATTATTTACTTAAAGCTTTTCAAAACTATGTCAAGCACTCTCACTCTACTCCTAGACCTTTAAGTTCTGGCCCCTCAGTGTGAGCACTTCTTTGGGACCCTCGAGCTCCCTCTGAACTCTGACACACTGAGGCTGTCACTTCCATACTTCACCTGTTCAATTCTTGGTTACTAAGTCTAGGTGTAAGCACTGCCCGGGATCCTTGAGATCCTTAGGGAACTTTGATGCACCTAGACTCTGATTTGTCTATGGAACTGAGGCATATGAGGCCATTGGAGGCTTTTTGGGAAATCTGGGCCTAATTGAAGGCTCCCTATAGAGTAGTTTCTTGATTTTCTATTTCTATAATTCATTCGTTGGCCTGTAATAATTTGTAAACAACTCTTGGGGAATAGATAGTAAAAAGGGAAGGGTAGAAACCATGCTCTTAGGTTTACATTTCCTATGTGCGCAGTAGAAAAAATCATGTTTCAGATTAACATGTGCAAAGCATATCATGCATTAGAAATCATGCTCTTTAGGATTTTTATAAACATTGTTTCAACACTTTACTGCAATACTGTTATATCACTTAGGAAAATCCTTTTAAGTAATAACAATGGAAAAACTACTATTGTGTAATTCTATCTGTGCATTCTGGAAACGTAATCTGAATCTTGCCTTAAAACAAGAGTGTTAACAAATTTCCATCATGCTTACCATGTTACACATAGAAATCATGTTCTAGGCGAACAAATAATAAACCTGTCTCTTTTGCATATCCTGAAAGCATGTCAAAACACTACAATGTTTTGTGTATTTAGAGACCTTGTTTAGGCTTTTGATTTTGCCCCATTCTGCATCTTCATGCATTAGATATCATGTCCTTAGGATTGCATCTCATTCGTTTAGGCACACCTAGCCTAATTACATATAAAAATAACTGCATTCAATTCTCATAATCAACTGATAACAAGTCTATATTCTGAACACGTAGGACAACATGTTCTAGGTAATACAATATTGAACATCTATCCTCTAAGTAATGTTGGTAATTGGTACATACTATCTCACACCTAGACAAGCCTTAGGTGATTAATTTGTCTAAGACTAAGAATCTGCATTCCTGTATATGTTGCTCAATGCTTAAAAGGATTCAAATCAGTAGGTAAATTGATTAGGATTCCTTTCTGAGTAATAAAATCGGCCTGCATATCTGTCTATATTCTGAACTCACTTAGGTACCATGTCTTAGGATTCTGAATTTAAATAACTGCCCTTAACTGTGTTTGAGTCGTGCTGTCTAACTGTATTACTTGTGGAGGTAAACTTGAGCCTTTACTTGCTTTTCCTATGTTCCCATAAACTGCAGTCTTATATGCTTTTGTCTCTCGCCTTAGAACTTTACCTTTTAAACCTAAGGGTCTGCTTAGTACCTCCCTCTTAGGATAGTAGTCCTAACCTCCTCTGGGACTGATAGGAAGGGGCGGTAACAACACGCAATAGAGTTCGTGACCAACACGCGCTTTAATTACTTTCACAGGGGTAGGAAAGGGTAGAATATGGATATGATAACCGGTGCGCTAATACCACGTGTAGCCCCTCTTTGAGGAGTGATTACCGGGTATTATACCGATGTGATCCATATTATTATAAACCTAGAATACCATTTATATGCTTAGATTGTAATCTTTCAAAATCTAACATTCTTTACTATTTTTTTTTCAAACATCTGCATGCTTAAGACTTAAATCCCCTCTTATTTGAGCCTTATTCGTTTGTTTGCTAAGCTGTACAAATCCACAAAAAAGTTGTTTGGTCGGGAAGCACACTTGTGGATCCTGAGGGGTGCCTAACACCTTCCCCTTAGGATAATTTCAAGGCCTTACCCTATCTCAGATTAGCAACGTAGTTGTTAATGAACCCCATTTGGTGTCCTAACGCACCTCTAAAAATCGTTAGGTGGCGACTCTCAAAAACACAAATCTCTTTCCCAAAAGGAAAGAGTTATCCCAACCGAATGTCATAAACCCGATCTTCGCGAGGATAGAAGGGGGCGCGATAGCATGGAGAATTTGCTGGGGATTTATATAGGCTTTTAGCATTTCAAACGTCTTTGTGAACTTGCCTTTACTTTGTTAATACTTGCGACCTTTCCCTTTCCCTTTCCCCTTTTTTGTGCGCAATTACTTGTCTATTACTTTAAGCATTTATTCGTTCTTCATAAGTAACTGACATGCTCTTTCTGTTTCCTTCATTTGTAATGCTTTTAAATTATAAACTGTTGTATTTACTGCTTTCATAACGTGCAAATACATGACAACGTGTCTTTAATGCTTATTTATTGCATAATCATGCTCAACATTCATACTCCACTCGTGCCAAACAAAATACTATAGCAACGTTTGATGAGTGGTTGCACTCTTCCTATATTATTACCCCTAAATTCGAAAAGGCTTATTTGCGGTAAAACTAGTCGATCAGCGGTGCAGTCGACGGTTCTGTGCCTTTCCTCCTTGAGTTGTCCGCTCGAGGGTACCAGTCTAAAACCCCATAGAAACCTTACTCCATTATGTTGTTTCATGCATCATGGTCAAACCTAGATAGGCTAAAGTGTGTTCTGCACTATAGCTTTTAAGATTGCCTTATCCAAAAGTCCACTGGGTTTCCTTAAACCCAAACGGACATCATTACGTTCTGTGGGGGTAAATAGTCGAGTCTGGTGGGGGTAAGGGCCTAACCTTGTTTTCCTTGCAGAAAAAATGAGGCACGAAGTCCCCATATTCGGCATAGTCTCCAATATCCCTCCAAGATTGCTAAGTTGGTGGGAAGATTTACATTCCAGTGACAAAACTCTCGCCAGGAAATACTTGGGCAATCTACCTTCTCTTTGAGAAATCCAGCCCAACAACATGATAATAGAGGATGCTACCCTGTTCTGGGATTGTGAAAGGTCCATGTTCCACTTTGGGGACATTAAAATGACACCTTTGCTGGAGGAAATAGGAGGGTTGGATGTCCTAGTATGGGAAACCCAGGGGTTGCTAATGCCTGAAAATCGCACAGGCAAAGGTTTCCTCAAAATGATGGGTCTGAAGAATNCCATCACATCCTTGGGACCCATCCATCGTAGGGTATTCGTCTTCATGTTTTGCTTCTTGGGTCTGATCGTGTTTCCCATAAAAAATGAGAGAATCCACACCAGATTGGCCATGGTAACCAAGAAACTAATGGAAGGAACTGATGGGAAATACTTTAGTATTGTGCCCATGATCATTGCAGACATATATCGAGCCTTGGAAAAGTGTCAACGAGGGGCAAGACATTTCGAAGGCTGCAATCTACCACTTCAGCTTTGGCTCATGGAACATCTCCAAAAGGGAGAGTACCGACAAGAAGTTCATCGAATAGTCTGGGATGACCACATCGCTTTCCACCACCCAAAGTGAATGAATTACATACCCGACATGTTTGCTCAGCCTGAGAACGCCAAAGGATGGGTCGAGCTCTTTGGTAATCTAACTGAAGAACAGGTATAGTGGATGTTCGAGTGGTTTCCAACAGAGGAGTTCATTGCCCGTTCCATAGATGCACCATTACTAATACTAATTGGTCTAAGAGGAACATACCCATACGTCCCTCTTCGAGTTATCAGGAAAGCGGGTAGGAAGCAAGTCATACTCAGGGTCGACAAGATGAGCCATCTTCGAGCTGACTTCCAGAATGACGATAGTACTCACAAGTGACAAGCCCAACATATGTGGCACTGCAAGATTATAATGGAGAAGGATACCATTGAGCCAAGACAGATACCATGTCGGTTATACCCCTTTCTATTCTAGTTGGTTGGCAGAAAATTGGGGTGGTCTGAGCAAGCCAGGGTTCGTTCAGGGCCACAGGATTATAGATGAAAAGGCCGAGGCACAATTCAAAAACAACCAACTACGCAAGAGGATCCGTGAGTGTGAGGATGAGCACCACGAAATACATGAGTCTAAGAAGAAACTGATCGACAGCACCAACAAAAGGTTAAGGTATTTGGAGCAAGGCATAGGGAAGCTGGAGAAAAAGATTCTCAAAAGGATTGAAGACTGTCACAAGGCTGGAGGGACTGACGGAGACATCTAGCCAGAGAATACATGTTACTGGGGCTTCGCGAGTTAGGGGAGCTGACGAAGGAAGCAATAATACTGAGTCTGGGGAAGGTCCTTCTGGGACCAAGTAGATAGGAATGTCTTTCTTTTACTTTCGCCAGGAAATACTTGGGAGCCATTAGGACCTTTACTTCCTGTTTATTTAGTGTCGTTTTGAGTTTCGTCTATTTTCTTATCAATAAAATGAGGCATTTAGCATCTTAAGTTCTCCAAATCAATTTGTCGCTAGGCCTACCTCGGGCACAAAAGAGGTCCCCAAATTAGGACGCACTTTACATTCCCGCACTATGTGTTTAAATACCGCAATACTTTTCATAATCCTCACCGACTTGGTTACTTTTGTTTTTGTTTTTTTTTCTTTATTTATTTATTCCCCTCCCCAAAGGTTAGTTCATGCACTCTGGCATCATCATCCTATCTTACAAGATCCAGGGGCCCTCCACCCTCTCCTCCTCTTAGTACTCCCAAAGGCAAGAACAAAGGCAAAAATAAAATGGAAGATTTAGGAAACAACAGAAATGAGAATGTGGTTGAGCGGGTAGAGCCCACTGATGGCCAGGGTATTCGACTTCAGAATGAAACTGTGTCGCAACTGGAACAGAAATTATTGAAGTTTCAAAAAGAGCTTGATCAAGTTCGGAATCTAACAAACCTGTCATTCTCCCTCAACGTCCCAGATGTCAATATCCAGAATCCTGCACATCCTCAAAACATCCCAAAATAGCAAAATCATCCCGCAGCTCATCATCACACCACCCCACCAAAGAACCAAACTCTTCCAGCACACTGCAATTCCTGCCATACTCCAAACAACACCCCACTGCTTATCCCAGAACCTCAGAACTCCACAAATGACCATTTCCACACGCATGCTCCAGGACACCATAACAATCCCATCTACGTGGGGAGACCATGCCATACTCTACTTCCCCCATCACATACACACCTGAGTCCGATTAAAAGGACCTGCTTATCAAGAACTTGGCCAAAGAACTTAGGAAGCTGACCAGCCAGGTTCAAGGCGTCAAGGGAATCAAGGGAGTCGAAGGGTTGAACTATGAAGACCTCTGCATACAGCCCGATGTTGAACTGCCCAAGGGATACAAACCTCCTAAGTTTGAAATGTTTGATGATACAGGTGATCCAAGAGTCCATCTGAGAACTTATTGTGACAAGCTGTTCGGAGTAGGGAAGGACGAAAAGATTCACATGAAGTTGTTCATGAAGAGCTTCAAAGGAGATGCATTGCCTTGGTACATCAACCAAGATCCCAAGAAATGGTTGAATTGGGTGAGCATGGCATCAAAATTTATGGACAGATTCAGGTTCAACACAGAGAACGCACCAGATGTGTTCTATATCTAGAATTTGAAAAAGAATCCCACGGAGAAATTTCGCGAGTATGTTACTTGTTGGAGGTCCGAAGCTGCCAAGGTCAGACCCGCCTTAGAAGAGGAGCAGATGAACAAGTTCTTTGTCCGTGTCTAGGACCCACAGTACTATGAATAGATGATGATGATTGAGAACCACAAGTTCTCCGACATTATAAAATTAGGCGAATGGATTGAAGAAGGTATCAAGAGCGGTATGGTCACAAATTTTAAAGCCTTGCAAGCTACAAACAAGGCTTTGCAGTCTGGTAGTGTGTCTAAGAAAAGAGACGTGGGAGCCGTGATGGTTGCACAAAGAACCAAATCCTCACTCAAATACCAAACTTACCCAACACCTCCACTCACATATCAACCAACCCCAAATTACCAAGCACCCTCATACCAAGCTCCACCACCAACTTATCAATCACCTACACCACCGACATATCAACCTGCTTCACCCAGATACTCACAACCCGCTCATGTCTACCACACTTAAAATTCCCAACCATCTCATTACCAATCACCCCTACCCGTCAAAACATCCCCATAATTCGTCCTAATTTTGATCGCAGACCTCCAAAACAGTATACCGCCATCGCTGAACCCATAGACCAGCTATATGAGAAGCTCAAGGCTGCTGGTTATGTCACCCCCATCCCTGTTGCAATCCCTGAGAATCCTTCTCAATGGGTCAACCCAAACAAGTCCTGTGCATACCACTCCGGCATGAAAGGGCACACCATCGATGAATGTCTCTCTTTGAAGGACAATATACAAACCCTGATTGACAACAAGGTCATCATGGCAAAGGAATCCACTCCAAACGTCCACAATAATCCTCTTCCCGACCATAAGGGTGGAGGCATCCACTTGATTGAAATAGAGGATGATTGGGACATCAATCGGGTTGATCGCAGGAGGCGATGATCCAAAGAAACCTGCAGTGACTCTCAACCCGATCATAGTCCACATTCAACCATCTGAGGATGATGAGGTAAATATGTCCATGCATCTTGAGTTTGAAGCAGTGTCACCTAAAAAGACACCAGTATCGATTGAATTTGAGTTCGTGTCTCCGGCAAATGCACCTGCACCATTTGAGGTTGCAGTCTTGCCACCCCAGGCACATGTTCCATTCGAAGTGAGGGTATTTGCTCCAATCACGGTGGCAATGTCGACACACCACCTTTCTATACAGATGTTGTACCATGGGACTATACAGCCAAGGCGAGAAGGAAAGGCAAAGTCAAGACTGAAGAGGTTGTTGCAACGTAGGGTATGACAAGAACTGGTAGAGTCTATACCCCTGAACATCTGGTTGAATCCAGCAGGCAGGCCTCCAATCGGCCTCCCATTATCGAGACAGGTCTGGACGATCTTTGGAGGAAAGTACAGGCCAAGGAGTATTCGGTCATCGACCAGTTGAACAAAACGTCAGCGCAAATATCCATCCTCTCTTTGCTGCAGAATTCCGAGACGCACATGAATGCTTTATTGAAGGTGTTGAATAAAGCCTGTGTGCCAAATAACATCATTAGTGGAGATATGGCTAATATGGTGGCTCAAGTGTTGGAGAGTCACAAGATCACTTTTCATGAGGACGAGATGCCTCATGAAGGGCTGGGCCATAACAAAGCACTGCACATATTTGTGCAATGTGAAGATTATTTCATCACCAGAATCCTGATCGACGGGGGATCCAGCCTTAATATTTGTCCGTTGGTAACGCCCAAGAAATTGGAAAAAGGGCTGCATGAGATAAAGTATGGAGCGATCAATGTGAAGGCCTTCGACGGATCTCAGAGGTCCACCATTAGTGAGATCAACCTATACCTGCAAATTGGGCCAACCTGGTTTGAGGTGGACTTCCAAGCGATAGATGTGCCAGCGTCCTACAATCTGTTATTGGGACGACCCTGGATCCACGCTGCTGGGGCCGTAGCATCAATGCTACATCAGGAAGTGAAGTTCGAGTGGAACCACCAAGAGGTGATTATTCATGGTGACGGTAGAAACCCTATTTACAGTCGCCAGACTATTCCGGTGATTGAAGGAAGAAAGAAGTTGGGTGGAGAAACTTACCACCACATTGAACGGGTCAACACTATCGATAAATATAAATGGTGGGATATCAAGATCACAAGTATGATGAATTGGTGAGGGTACCAGCCAGGTAAAAGGCTCGGCAAGGACCTTCAGGGGATCTCCAAACCTATCAAACTCAAGAAGCATGATACCACTTTCGGTTTGGGATATGAATACACTTGGGAAGAATTAAAAAATTGGTCGCCACCATGGCGCGGTCCCTATTACCCTTTGGAACAACCAATATCGCATCTGGAGACAGACCTTCCAACAGGCCGACATTATTTATGGATCAGACGAAGAAGAAGCACTTACAGCAATGAGGAACTTATTTCTAGAGGATAGTGATATGGACTGCTGTGTTATTCTCAAGGAGGAGGGGGAGGAAGGCCCTTCTATACAGGTTGTGAGCAGAGGGACGTACCTCAAGAATTGGACTGTCAGGACAACCAAAGCCCGACGAGCCTCGGGGTAGCAAGGCCAAAACACGCATTATTCACTATTTTCTTTACAAAATGATTTCCTTTTTCGCATTTTAATTCCTGCAATAAGATCTTCAATGTTCAAAACAATCATTCAATTTATCAAAAGCATTTTTTAAATTTTTCTTGTGAACTAATATTTATTGCTATCATTTTTCTCTCATTACTTTACCTATACTGCATTACTATTACCTGTTTTGATGAACCGATGACTGTGACATGCAATGGGACAACGCAACAAATATACGTGGATTCAGAAGAAGATGAAATACCTGACGAGATTGTCAAAGAAGTTGAGAATTTTGAGAATAGACCTAAGTCCAACCTGGACGAGACTAAAATCATCAACCTGGTAGATTCAGAAAACATCAAGAAGATACTAAGAAAGATGATAGAAAGGCACAAGCAGTGGCACGAGAAGTTATCATTGGGATATCGCACCACAGTTTTCACCTCAACATGAGGACCTCCCTATATGCTAGTTTATGGTACTGAGGTTGTTATTCCTGCCGAAGTTGAGATTCCATCTCTAAGAATTATAAAAGAAGCTGAGCTCAGCGACGCAGAATGGGTAAAGAGCCGTTATGAGAAACTATCTCTCATAGACGGAAAGAGAATGAATGCAGTCTGTCATGGTCAAATATATCAGAACAGAATGTCTAGAGCCTTCAACAAGAAAGTCAAGCCAAGACAGTTCACACCAGGGCAGCTGGTGTTAAAGAAAATCTTTCCACATCAAGACGAAGCCAAAGGGAAGTTTTCTCCCAACTGGCAGGGACTGTATATGGTTCACAGAGTGTTGACAGGAGGAGCACTTATACTTACAGAAATGGACGGAGAAGTCTGGCCAAAGCCAATCAATTCAGATGCAGTCAAACGCTACTATGTGTAATCTTATGCTTTCTCAATGATGATGTAAATTGAACTACGCCTGACCTTATTCCTGTTTAAGAGGCGATACGTAGGCAGCCCTATGGGTTCGGTCATAATTCAATAAGAATTTCATTTTCTCCGCAGTTGGAAACTGGGGCAGAATTTTGAGGAGGACCCTCAAAATTCCAAAGTAAGTTCAGTCAATCGCTGCATGAGTAGTAGTTAGAAACGTCAACCCATCAAACTGGGGCAGAATTTTGAGGACCCTCAAAATTCCGTAGCAGGAGAGGTTGCAATGTCTCGAACCATGTCATTGTCGTCGGTTCATCTAAAAATATGTTAGATTATATGTTTATGTTATACTTTTACAAAAATCGTGCATGTTTATTCTTGAAACAACTTGTTTAGCAAATGCTACCCCTAATGATGCAGACTGTATCATCAGATCAAGCCGAACGAGTCAAGTAAAGCCAGCGGGGATACGAACTAACCCTCCCCTTTACAGAACTCACGATTTTTCTGTGAATACAGGCACAAAGAACAAACACGCAGAGAAGTCTCAAGTTTCATCACGATCACAAATGCCAAAGTTTGATGTCCACACAAAAGGACGACCATGTTCAAAATCACAATCCGCAAAACCATCATACTTGCCGTCATCTATTATCAATACAAATAATGCCCCGTAGTCACAATACCCTCAATAATCTCAATGTCCCAATCTATCACCAGCTAAGAATTCCTACCGTCATTTATTTTTCTGCATAAGGCTACCTTTCTGCCTTCCGAGACTAAACGATGTCTCCATCTGCATTCGCATCTTGCATAAGGCTACCTTTCTGCCTTCCGAGACTAAATGTTGTCTCCATCTGCATCTTGCATAAGGCTACCTTTCTGCCTTCCGAGACTAAACGATGTTTCCATCTGCATCTTGCATAAGGCTACCTTTATGCCTTTCGAGACTAAACATTGTCTCCATCTGCATCTTGCATAAGGATACCTTTCTGCCTTCCGAGACTAAACACTGTCTCCATCTGCATCTTGCATAAGGCTACATTTCTGCCTTCCAACATGCATAAGGCTACCTTTCTGCCTTCCGAGGTTAAGCTCTACCTCTACCTGCACCTGCACCTGCACCTGCACCTGCATAAGACTACCTTCTGCCTTCCGAGGTTAAGCTCTACCTCAACCTACATTTTCATAAGGCTACCTTTCTGCCTTCCGATGCTAAGTTCTACCTCCACCTGCATTTGTATAAGGCTACCATCTGCCTTTCGAGGCTAAGCTCTGCCTCCAATTTACCTTTTTCAAGAATGACTGATGTATCAAGCATTATTTATTTCGATTTCCTTCGGGCTAAGCTCTACCCATTTAATTCATAAGACTAATCTTTGTCTTGTTAGCATCATATTATTGCATCTTCATAGGCTGAAATATCGCCAATCTATCCAAAAGTGTCATCGTTCGGAGGCACCATCTTCATAGCCCGAGAACACCATGTCATGGCCTGAGGATCTCTTTTTATCATTTTGCATATCATTATTCAAAGGCGTCATGGTTCAGAGGCACCATCCTCATGGCCCGAGAACATCATTTCATGGCCTACAAATCCTGCATCAAGCAATTCATGGCCCAGGACATCATGGTCTAAAGGACGTCATCCTTAACCGTCCGAAGACGACATTCATGGTCCAACGGGAATTTGCATCATGTTTAAATTACACACAATATATGCTCGTATTATTTATTTGCAGGTCGTCCCGGCAATAGCAGTTCCGTTCTAGTTCTCCTAATTATTCCCGTAAGCCGCTTATTCACCCAACCCCATACATTGCGTCCGTTCTTGTAAAGCTTCATCGATATACTTCGCTGATGACCCTTGAACTAATTCCTATGAAACTAGGGATATGTAGGCAGCTCAGAAACTAGGACGCGACCTAAATCTCTTCAAACCGTTTTGCTCGGTCAAAATTGGCCATCATATATTTACCCGACAACTCTTTCATCCTTCCCGGGTAAAGAGGGGCAGCTGTTGATACCCAATTTTCCCTCAAAATATTTTTAAATTTTCATATATAATAACTGGCATTTTTTCCACAATCTTCCATATTTTTATTAATTTCTTTTCCAAATTATTCAGTATTTTACACTCTATAATTATGCATAAATTGTATTATAAATAATTTTCAAAATATTTCCCAGCTCAATATACTATTTTATCCTATTGGGATTTAATTATTTCATAAATTAGCCAATTTGGCATTATTTAGCAATAATTACAATAATTTTACAATTATAGCCTAATTATACGTTTTATACCATTTAAATCAATAATTAGTCATTTTATATTTTTAATATTAGTTAATTACCTTAATTTTAGTTATTTAGCATTAATTTCATTTTTTATAATTACTAGCTATTTTTATTAATTATTTAGCTATTTTAATGGGTATTTAACTAATGGTCATTTCTAATTTTCAATCATAGCCTAAGTTAAACCCAAACACCACCTGATTAAATTTGGACCCCTACCCATTTAATTAACCCAAATACCAGGCCCAAACCTTAAATCCACCCGACCCAATCCCCCTTTTTATCTGGAACGTTGATCACTTTTGATCAACGGACCAGATTAATTCTTACCATAATTAGACCTAAGACTACCCCCCCCTCCCCGTCTCTCATTTTCACTCAGACGCTCATCTCTATCTCTCTAGCCCCCCTCAAGAGACTTCCAATCTCTCCAACTCCAATGAGGTCCGTTCGTCTTCTTCGACCGCCTCTTCGCCGAAGGCCATGGAGTCCTCACCATCCTCAGGCCTCCCATGGCTCCTTTACACCAGTGTTTTTGTCTCTAAGGTCTTCAAGAGACCAGGGTTCACTCTCTCACACCTTTGGCCTGTCTCAGGCCCTCATGGCTCGATCTCAGTAAGATTTCCCTACTTTCCGGCTAGATCCGGTGGTTTCTATACCGACTCTCTCTCTTTCTAGGTTCTCTCTTTGAAACCCTAACTTCTAAACTTCCGATTCTTTTAGATTTGTAACAGATCTATACGTATTATGAGGTTTTCCTATGTTTTCTTTAAAGATTCTCCTATTTCTCGAGTCTCTTAGTATTATTTTATGATTCTATTGTGTTTAAGCATTATTTGAGCCGCTCCCTTCTTGTTTAATTCATTTTGATAAAAAGTACCAAATTTCTTGTGTACAATCTATGAGTCCAAGCTTTGTTTACAATAATGTTTTACCTGTTCTATTGCGACTACTTTACTCTCGTGAAACACTACATGATTTTTGCTCTATACTTGCAGTTAGGGTTTCTGATTCTTTGTGTTTTCTGCCTAAGCCATGATTGTCTATTGATTACTTTAATTATTTGCCATGTTCTGATGCGAATCCCTAATTTAGTGATTAGGGTTCCTATTTTTTGCTTAACATGTGTTATTCCGTTCAAATCAATATTGTTTTATCATTTTGAATCTTTGAATAAGTGTGATTAGCGCTTTGTTTATTTTTACACCATATCCTTTACTGATTTTGAGCATCTCCTTAAATATGTGATATTTTCCTTTGAGTATTACTGTTTTCCTGTAATTTGAGGGTTTCCTGACTGATTTTTTAAGATTTGAATCATCTTTTGCCTTATTTCCGTGAATAAACATGCTGCCAAATTGACTTTCCTTAATTAGGATATTCTGAATCTATCTCTAATCACATGCTCTATACTTTTACTACTACTTATATGTTAAAGTCAGCTTTTCAATAATTTCTTTCCTTATTTTTGTTACTGTTTATTACCGTTTGGACATTGACTCCTTAATTGAAGGGAGCACTTGCCTTGATTATATGTTGATTGATTCTGAGTCCCTATAATTAATGCTGAAATGTTAGTTTACCTTATTTGACTACCTGTTTTCAAACTATAAATACTTTGGTCTTTCATTAGCATAACAGACGAACTCACTAGTTCAATAACTCTCTCTCACAACTAAAACTTTCTGCTCTATTCTCTGTGCTACTTGTCATTGTTCTTATTTAGCCGGCTGCAAGCCAAGGCTAACTATTGCGCTCCTATCCTACTTTGTGTTTACTGTCTATTTCACTTCACTGGTATGTTCTTATTTTAATCCTAGTTCCCAAACCAACATATTTATTTTGCATCTTCATTTCATTATATTTCTTATATGTTTCTATATACTGTTTTGTTGTTAGACATGTAATTAAAATCTGGGGCTTCATCTAGCATGTTAAGTTATGCTTTACTTTCGTAATCAGCATGACTTTATGTATTTGAAACCTGTTTCTAAGTGACTCTCATTATCCTTATGTCTGTACACTAGCTTTGGTTAGGGCATGCCTCTATTGGTATTACTTTAACTTGTTCGATAATGTTATGTCTATACCCATACTATGATGTATCCCAATTCCATGAACCCCCTTAGGAACTTCTAATTCTGCATCCATGTCTACTTCAGCCTGTTACATGTTCACTACTATGTGCCTTGTATGTCCCCAATCCCTCACTACCCTGTTTGTGGTTGTTGAACTTGTCTTAGTACGCTGCTCTGATCCTAATATGTGGATGTGTTTATTCTGACTGCATTACTCTTTTCTCAAACTGTTTACTAAATAAAAATCCTTTTACAAAACACTTTTTTTTAAAACCAGTCTTTCTTGTGTAAATTATTTACTCAAAGCTTTTCAAAACTATGTCAAGCACTCTCACTCTAATCCTAGACCTTTAAGTTCTGCCCCATCTGTGTGAGCACTGCTTTAGGACCCTCGAGCTCCCTCTGAACTCTGACACACTGCACCTGTTCAATTCTTGGTTACTAAGTCTAGGTGTAAGCACTGCCCGGGATCCTTGAGATCCTTAGGGAACTTTGATGCACCTAGACTCTGATTTGTCTATGGAACTGAGGCATATGAGGACATTGGAGGCTTTTTGGTAATTCTGGGCCTAATTTAAGGCTCCCTATAGAGTAGCTTCTTGATTTTCTATTTTTATGATTCATTCGTTGGCCTATAATAATTTGTAAACAACTCTTGGGGAATAGATAGTAAAAAGGGAAGGGGTAACTATGCATGCTATAGATCTAAAAGGGTAGAAACCATTCTCTTAGGTTTACATTTCCTATGTGCGCAATAGAAAAAATCATTTTTCGGGTTAGCATGTGCAAAGCATATCATGCATTAGAAATCATGCTCTTTAGAATTTTTGTAAACATTGTTTCAACACTTTACTGCAATACTGTTATATCACTTAGGAAAATCCTGTTAAGTAATAACAATGAAAAAATTGCTATCGTGTGATTCTATCTATGCATTCTGGAGACGTAATCTTAAGCCTTCCTTAAAACAAGAGTGTTAACAAAAATGTGCCATTATGCTTACAATATTACACATAGAAATCATGTTCTAGGAGAACAATTAATAAACCTCTCACTTTTGCATATCCTGAAAGCATGTGAAAACACTGCAATGTTTTGATCATTTAGAGACCTTGTTTAGGCTTTTGATTTTGCACCATTCTGCATCTTCGTGCATTAGATATCATGTCCTTAGGATTGCATCTCATTCGTTTAGGCACACCTAGCCTAATTACTAATAAAAACAACTGCATTCAATTCTCGTAATCAACTGATAACAAGTGTATATTCTGAACACGTAGGACAACATGTTCTAGGTAATACAATGTTGAACAGCTCTCCTCTAAGTAATGCTGGTAATTGGTACATACTATCTCACACCTAGACAAGCCTTAGGTGATTAATTTTTCTAAGACTAAGAATATGACTTTCTATATATGTTGCTCAATGCTTAAAAGGATTCAAATCAGTAGGTAAATTGATTAGGATTCCTTTCTGAGTAATAAAATCGGCCTGCATATCTGTCTATATTCTGAACTCACTTAGGTACCATGTCTTAGGATTCTGAATTTAACTAACTGCCCTTAACTGTGTTTGAGTCGTGCTGTCTAACTGTATTACTTATGGAGGTAAACTTGAGCCTTTACTTGCTTTTCCTATGTTCCCATCAACTGCTGTAACGATCCGACCGATCGTTTTTCGTTATCGGACCCCGTTCCCCTAAATGAAACTTCCCATAGCGGCATTTTATGATTTATGACTTCCGGGAACTGGTGGTCCGGGATTCAGAGGTGTTTAGAGTGCGATAGGAACAATTGGTTCCTTAAGATTGGCCTTTAAGGCCAAGTTTGACTTCGGTCAACATTTTGGGTAAACGACCTCAGAATCGAGTTTCGTCGGTTTTGGTAGCTTCGTGTGATAATTTCGGACCTGGGCGTATGTTCGAATTGGGTTTCTGTTGACCCAGGGGCATTTCGGCGCCCAATATTGAAATAAAAAGCTCATTACGTTCATATTTTGGTTTGGGACGTGTTTTTGTGTTATCGAGGTCTGAATTGAATTTTGGGATCGGGAATAGTTCCGTTATGTTAATTATGACTTGCCTGCAAAATTTGAGGTCATTCCGAATTGTATAGGTCGGTTCGGCGCATTGTGAGCGAAGTCTAGAAAACTGAAAATTTCTATGTTTGGTTCTTGGGGTTTGGGGTTGTGATTTTGAGTTTTAGCGTTATTTTGGGTGTTCTGAAGGCTCGAGCGAGTCCGTATTATGATTTGGGACTTGTTGGTATATTTGGATTAGGGCTCGGGTGGGCCCAGGTGCCTCCCGGGCACCTAACGAGGCCAGAAAATAGCTAAAACAACTGCTGGTGCAGCTGTTGCTAGTGTGACCGCAGGTGCGGTTGCCCAGCCGCAGGTGCGGGACCGCTCCTGCGGTCCCAGCCTCGTAGGTGCGGAAACCCAGGGGGCCCCCAGCCTTCACAGGTGCGGAACCATTTCCGCAGGGGTGGGTCCGCTAGTGTGGAAACCCTTTCGCTGGTGCGATCCCCAGCCCACTCGCCATTTTCCGCAGGTGCGATTATTTTCTCGCCGGTGCGGGACCGCAGGTGCGGTCCCTGGGTCGCAGGTGCGGAAACCCCTGTAGGCAGACCTCTTTAAGTGTTTAAAAACGGGTTGTCTTCATTATTTCTCATACACAAACTCCATTAGAGGGCCTTGAAGCTTGAGCAGCACCCCCACGATCTATATAGTGCTAAGGTGAGTAATTCCTCTCTATTTTCCTAAATTTTTACATGGAATTCAACTAGAATTAATTACTAAAACATCAAAAACCCAAAAATTTGGATAGTACCTCTCTTAAGAATTTTGTACATCACCCAATGATTTCTATGCATTCCAGTAAAGTGACATAATTATGATCCTTAGGCTTCGGGCGAGTGATCCCTTCGAGAATTTTCAGAATCCGAGCGTGTGGGCCCGGAGTTGGATTTTGGGAGTTTCTCAAGAATGTTAAATTTTGAAAAAAATAGAATAATTTCCATACTTTGAGAATGCATTGATATCATTATACTATATTTGGCTAGTTGCGAGCCATCGAGGGTAGATTTCGGAGATTCGGGCGCATCCCTGATCCGAGGAGTGGTTTCGTCACGAGGTGAGTCTCCTTTCCAACCTTGTAAGGGGGAAATGTCCCCATAGGTTCCTTATTTTATATGTATATATGTTGTGGGGGCCGCGTATGTACCAAGTGACGAGAGTCCGTACGTGGTGACTATATTGCTATGTCGGGTAGCTTTGGGACTCACGAGCATGCCACTATGTGCCTTATTTGTACCTTGTATGTGTTAAGAGGTGTAATTATTGTCGAGGTGATATGGGAACATGAAACATTATGATTTAGATCCCAGTTGGCTATTCGTGGTATTGGCACAGTCCTGTTGAGTTCACTGTTGAGTTTGTACACACATGTACTTATATATATATATATATATATATATACACTTGTTATCGAGTCAGCACCCGAGCCGCAAGTATGATGCGCGGCCGTGGATCAGCTTATTATTATTATCGAGTCAGCACACGAGTCGCAGGTATGATGCGCGACCGTGGGTCAGCTTATTATTATTATCGAGTCATCACACGAGTCGCAGGTATGATGCACGACCGTGGGTCAGCTTATTAGTATTATCGAGTCAACACACGAGTCGTAGGTACGATGCGCGATCGTGGGTTAGCTTATTATATCGAGTCAGCACGCGAGTCGCAAGTATGATTCGTGATCGTGGGTTAGCTTATGACCTCAGTCCCTATGACCACCCTTATGACTCCGGCCGATCGTCTTGTCCTGGTATGTGTATGATCACTTGAGTTCGGAGTCACTTAAAACTGGAGTGTCAGGTATTAGTTAAGAGAAGATTTTGGTACTTTGTTGTTCTTTTTTCAGTTAATTATCCGGATTTCGTTATTTGCTATGTACTTGTTGCTCACTGTTTCCCATGCCTTTTGCTTTAGCCATATTCCGTCATATCTTATATTGCTGGATCTTAGTGAGTACCTAGTCGACCTCTCGTCACTAATCTTTTGAGTTTGGGCGGGATACCCACTGGGTACATATTTATTATGTACTCATGTTGTACTTCTCATTCTGTACTTGACTTTACAGGTCAAGAGGCCGGTACATCTGATTATCAGGCCGGTGTTAGATACTGACTTGGGCTGATTCGACTTCGCGGTGAGCTGCTCTTCCTGACGATCTCTAGCAGCACCCCGGAGTTTCCTTTTGTCATTTTCCCGTCTACTTCATTCAGATGGTTGCCCGTGATACTCGCGACACTAGTTCCGGGCACACACGTAGCGTATATTTTAGGTTTTGGGATATATATTTATACATATGCTTATCTTTTGGCTCATGTATCAGATGGTTTTATTTTATGTCACAGGCTATTATCATGCTAAAAATTGTTTAAAACTGGTAAACGTTGGGATAATTAATCAAATGAGAAGGGTAACACTTGGTGTAATTCATGTTGGCTTGCCTAACCCCGCTGTTGGGCGCCATCGCGACCTGAATTAGGATTTGGGACGTGACAACTGCAGTCCTATATGCTTTTGTCTGTCACCCTAGAACTTTACCTTTTAAACCTAAGGGTCTGCTTAGTACCTCCATCTTAGGATAGTAGTCCTAACCTCCTCCGAGACTGATAGGAAGGTGCGGCAGCACGCAATAGAGTTCATGACCAACACGCGCTTTAATTACTTTCACAAGGGTGGGAAAGGGTAGAATATGGATATGATGGCCGATGCGCTAATACCACGTGTAGCCCCTCTTTGAGGAGCGATTACCGGGTATTGTACCGATGTGATCCATATTATTATAAACCTAGGATACCTGCTTAGATTGTAATCTTTTCAAAATCTAACCTTACAAAAGAAAGGCTGAAAAATGCAGAGTATAGAGAGATAAAAAAAGAAAAGGAAAAAAATGGCGAGGAAAGGGGCTGGACAGAAAAACGAAAAAGAAGTGGAAGTGAATTTCTTTGCAAAAAAAATGAAAAAAACAGAGCTGGAAAATCGCTAAAAAGAGGTGAAAAACACAGAGGTGAGCATGAAAAGAAAAGGGGGAGATCTGGCGGAAAACAGAAAAGGGGGAGGGGATCAACCAAAAACAAAATTGAAGAAAACAGATCTAGGGACGAAGAGCAAAAACGCAGCACCGAAAAAAAGATACTCTAAAGGATCCCATCTTTTTCCTTCTGTTTAACCATTGATAGCACCCATCTTTCACAATTAAAGGCACCTCTAAACCTCCATAACCCAGTAGCTTAACACCACTGCCAAATACTACTTCTTCTTCACAAAAATAAAGCCCCAATTGAGAGCTCAACCTAAAACCAACCCGAAAACACTCAAAAAACTTCATGAGAATTAGTGGAAAACTGATGCCAAATAGCCTTGAAACCAGCCTTTAAACACCCGCTCACTCCGGCAAAAATCAGTCGAGTACTCGAACTCTGTCGAAGGATCCGGCGAGTTGGTTTTTCTCAAAGTTACGGTTTAAAAGAAGATCGTAAGTTTTGACTTCTAGTCCAGTTTCCGGCAAGTTCGTCGACGCTGTATTCGTTTGTAAGAATTTCTTCATATAATTGTAAATCTGAAATTGCTTCACTCAAGGTCTATTTCTACTCTAAATCTTTATTTCGTGCATTGGTTTGTTGGTTAATGTTACTTCATATATTACCAGTGCACTGTTGGTATGTTTATGTGGCGATTCGTTCTTAGTTTGAGAATTTTTGTGATGCTATGTTGATTTTCAGTTTCTCTTTGTTAGCTCTACAACTACAATTTAAGCAGTAACAACTATGGCTTTTAGATGCCAATTGTATGTTTCAAGCTACTTTGCTAAATAGATTAGTCGATTCGGCGTCATATCGATGAGTCATGTGCTTTAGACTTAAAACAATGGTGATTGGATTTGGGATTATTGTAGATGAAATTATTTCAATAAAGTGGTTTAGGAAATGTAACCTTTATATCCTAGTTGCTTAGGAACGCTATAATGAACCATCATGATTATGGTGGGTACGGTTTCCATGATATAGTCATGACGCATAAACCCCAATTCGAGTACGTATTCACGCGACTCGATTATAATTTCAAATAATAATAAAATTAACATGTTGTAAATCGAAGGTACGTTTCACGTGGCGCGATTCGCAATGTGTAAAAAAATAAACGAGTGAACGACAACGCGACTTGTTCAAACAAATTCCATAAATACTAAAAGCGGTTCAAAAAGTTAAAAATGCACAATAGGTCTTAAAAATGCAATTAATCAGATAATTAGGCCAATTATTAATAGTTGAGCGGCCGTGACACCATAAAATAAACTGGTGACTTGAGACACCATAAATTATTTCAAGTGGCGACTCTAAAATAAATTAATAATCTCATTTCGAAAAATGTCACTTTAATTGGAAAAATTCATTATCCCTCTCAGAAAAAAGGTGTGACCAATATAGATATACACGATAATTAATAAAGAACCTAAATAAATGTGGTAAATAAGTTTCTATTATAGTATAACTAAGTAAAATTTCCTAGATAATTGGGCAAAGATAAGTTTTTGCCCGCGACTGAAACTATTTATATTTGGTAGATGCAAAAACATATAAATCTATATATTTTTCGTATATAATATACATTTAGAGTGTCCATACAATATCATTTCCCTCAGATATAAATATAGCAACTTTTAACTGTTGCTATTAGAATTTAATCAATATTCAAAAAGTTATTAGCATTCAATAGGCTCAAAATCTGATAACTATTTTGAAAATTGGCTAAATGTTAATATAAAAATAATCATATTTACAAGTGATCATTAAAAAATAGTTACAGTTTTAAATGTAAAAAAAATTTTAGTTATTTTTTATATAAAATAAATCTGAACGAAAGCCCGTTTAAAATCCCATAAAGTATAACACCGAAAATACACGCCACTTTTTTCGGTGTTCCTTTTCTCTCTCTTGACATCAGGCTATTTCTTCTAAACCCAAAACAAATTTCTTTTTCCGGTGCTCCTTTTCTCTCTACATCAGGCAATTTCTTCTAAACCCAAACCAGATTTCTTTTTCGGTGCTCCGTTTCTTTCTCTTGACATCACCTATTTCTTCTAAACCCAAAACAAATTTCATCCTTCACACGTCTCTCTCGTCAAGGATCAAGCAGCCGCCCAATCTTTTTCTGGGTAAGATTTTGAAAATTATAGTTGGAATTCTCATGTTGTTTCCACTTTTCTAATGGTAAATTTCAGTTTCGAGTTTAGGGTTTAAAAAAAAAACCTTTTAAAATACGATTGAGAAGGGGCTAAACGCTTGCCTCTTATTTGTGTCTTGTTCTCACTTTTGAATATTCTATTTTGATTGAATCTCTGAATTTCTGTAATTTTTCTTGATTTTGTTGACATCCCAATACCCTAAATCGTCAATCTTAATTGGGAAGCAATGTTTTTTTCTCTTTTGCAGATTCACATTGTCCCTTTTGAACGTTCTTTTGTTTTCTTCAAGAATTGCATATTAGTGACTGAAATTCAATTTCTCTAGTTGGAATATATAAATCGTAATTGGTGTTTATGAAGCTTTGCTATGTCTAGAATTCGGATTATGAAGTTCCGTGTTGTTGAAATATACAACTTATCTTCGTGGGTGGCTCGCTTTAGGCCCCAAAAGTTTTGAGCTCCCAAAAAGTGTTGTAAAATATGTAATAATATTTTAACTTAATTTTGTAGAAAAAAATATAAAATTCGTGTAAAAAAAGTTTTAAAAAAATAAAGAATATTTACTTTTTAACATACGAAATATTCTAGAACTTCGAATTAAACTACTCAAATCTTTGTATTAGCAAATAAAGTTTCTTACATCAAGATACAAGGTAATGCATTGCAAACATATGGCTAACATCATACTAATTTGAATTAACACTTGATAATATAAATAGTAAATATTACTAAATGAAACTAAAAGTCATATATCTTGTATGAATACTTTACATTCAAAATATTTTTTTGGTTACATTTCGTTACTACAATTGTTGTTATTATATATAATATTCATTTATAGTTCAAATAGTTTAACAATTGTATCTTACATAAAATATTAATTTATATCTTGTACACAGTATGATACACATTATTTTTTCCATGTTCAGTTTTTACTTTGAATTTTCAATTCAAACCACTTCAAAAGTTCACCAAATCATCGCAAACTGAGATTCAAGCTCTTTAAGTTGTGTCCAATCTATTCTAATAACATCTACTCAAAACAAAGCAAAAAATTGATATTTTTTTACTACAAATAGCTAATTGGCTAATATTAGTAATATTTTATCAATTGACCAATTTTTCTAATGAGCTATTTATAAATAGACATAGCTGGTAATCTTGTGCGTTTCGGTTCACAAGTCCACTTTGTTTGTAACGATAAATATGAAAATTGTACCCAAAAAGCAGTTCCAATCGATCTCTTTCTCCCTTAGCTCTCTCAAGTAAGACCAATTCCTTCTTCCTACGCTTTTTATTATTTTCTTAATTTCTTTTCATGTACAGTGAGATCTTGATTTATAAATTTCATTTTGAAGGAAAAAATGCAGAGCAATAATTCTACTGAAGGAGACACATTCCATATCCGCAAATTGGAGATCTCAGACAAAGAAAAAGGTTTCATTGAATTATTAAAACAATTGACTGTTTGTGATTCTGTGACAGACGAAAAATTCAACGAAAGATTCGAAGAGATTACTAAATATGGAGATGAACATATTATTTGTGTTATTGAAGATGTTAAATCAGGAAAAATTGTTGCAACAGGAAGTGTATTTATTGAAAAGAAATTCGTTAGAAATTGTGGAAAAGCTGGACATATTGAGGATGTTGTTGTTGACTCGAGTACACGTGGCATGCAATTAGGTAGAAAAATTATTGAGTATCTTGCTAATCATGCTTATTCTATGGGCTGTTATAAGGTAATACTTGATTGTACTGAAGAGAATAGCGGTTTCTATGAGAAATGTGGCTTCAAGAAAAAAGAGATTCAAATGGTTAAGTATTTTGTTTGATGAATGTTTGTGTTGGTCGCGGAGTCAGGATTTTGAGTTTATGGGTTTTGGTATCTAGGACAGAATAAGTGATATAGAGTCCGAGCTGAAGCTACTGGAGTCTGTCGAACTTGTAGCTAGACTTGTAATCTATGAAGATTGTTGTTCCTCGTTTTGTTACTTGTAATGGGTTTATTCAAAAGAGATTTACATGGTTAAGTATTTTGTTTGATGAATATTTATATTAGTCTGCAGAATCAGGATTTTGAGTATATGAGTTCTGAAATCTAAGATCAAATGAGTTATACAGAAAAAGTCAAAAAGGACAGTCCGATGCACTAAGCTACCGCTACTGCTGTTAATTAGTTTACTGAGTTTTCTGGCATTAATCTTGGACGATTGGTGTTCCTCAGCTTATTAAAAAGAGATTCACATGTTTGAGTATTTTTGTTTGATGAATATTTGTGTAGTTGCCTTTTTGACATTAATCTTGTAAGATTTTTGTTCCCTTTTTCTTTTGGGATAACGGTGGTGTTCAAACCAATTTTTTGCGCATATCAATTGTTTCATCGGATACTTGCTACCTTTTATACCGGTTAACTTTATCTACCAAAATTTAAGTAGATTGGAATATATCACCTATCATTTTTTTGTTAGGATTTTGTTATTCCTTGTTTTTTGTAAATGAGTTTATCATAAAGATAATTGGTTTGAAAAGTTTGGTTGCCATCATTCACCAAAAGCATACAGTTTGAGTAATAACAGCTAGCTACTATTTTGTTGTATGCCCTATTACTTGGGGGTTGGTGTGAACTGAAACAACTGCCATATAGAATTAGAAGACCAATTAACTACTTTATCCATAAACAACTCACAGAAACTCTTAACACCGAATATTCGGAAGGAGTTTGATTTTCCTTTTCTCTTTCAGAGAGTGAATACTACCAGTTTTTTCAGTAATATTTCACTTACAGGAATGGCTAGCAAAATTGTATTTCACGGGGAGAGATATGTTGTAAGGCAGTTACCACAAATTATAATTATCAACTTTCTTTGAATCTTACTCCTGAGACTCGTTACCGATTAGGCGTGCTACAAGTGTCTCAAATAGCTTTAAATTACAGAAAACGCTATTTCTTTGAGTACTCCGCAGGTTCTACCTATTCTGGAAGAAAACAATTTTCTTTTAATAGGAAGAATACCAGCGGAACAAAGTTGCTGAGATAATTACAAAGAAAACAATTTTCACTCTCATCAAAGTTCTCCCTTTAATAATTTCTGAACTTACTCAAGAGATATGAGTGACTCAATTGCATTTATCAGATTCTCTACAAGAAACCTGAACTACGTTATGATCTCTTCCTTTCATTGAAAAGCCACTGGCATACATCTAGTGGATAATGGAGACTGAAAGTGAACTCCAGCAGAACTGTTGGATAACATTTTAGGCTCCTATGGAAATAGGGCACGTAGATAGAAGAAAATTTGTCTTTTGAGAAAAGCATGAATGAGTGGACCCCTCTTCCAATAGCAACATTCCTATCCCAATAGTTCCTACAGCCTCTAGGAATCAAAACATTATGGGGAAAGCCTCGTCTACCAACCACATTGCACCAAGCATCAACGATTGAAATTTTCCAAGTAAAATTCTACCATGATATCCTCAAACTTCCGAGTAGATCCAACAACTTGTAAAAACAGTTCAAGCGGCATGGCCTTTATTGGCTGCATTTACATCAATTAATTTACATGTACTATGAGGATTTTTTAGGTCATGACCGTTTTTAAAAGGTAACAACTCATCATCACAACAAGGCAAACTATTCACATATTCCCACAGACAGACGTGAAGAAGCTTTGTGCGAACCATCTTGGCCAGTACAAATCCATTTGCACGCATGGCTTCAGCTCGCTCAGTTTGGTTATCCCATTTTATGCTTTTATGGGTCCTGGTGAGATCATTCAGTTGGGGAATTGGCTCTCCCTTTTCCAATTGAGAAGAGGATTGAGTGCCAATTTGTGTCTCAAAAGACCTAAATCTCTCATGAATCTGTTCAGCAGATACAGTAGAAACCTAAGGGTGCAAAACCACCTGTATCCGACGGCTGTTTTTGCAATTTGTTAGAACAGGGACATAAACATGGATAAGTTTACAATGTCCCCCTTGCAAGAGCTTATTCAGACAACGATCTAAGGTCTTTCTGTCCGTCATTGTCGTCTTCTCCTTCTCAAGATCCTGAATCCGTCTGTATAGCTCTGATCTGACCAGGAACTTCTCCTCCTGATTAAAGACAAAATATTTGTGATCCTTCACCTGTGGAAATATGTAGCCTAATGGCCAGAAGAGCTTAAAAGAACGGGCGAGTAAAAACACCTGTAGAAGTTTAAGTATACACAGCTCCCTCTTTGCATTGGCTGCATCAAATGTAAGACAGGGATACCTTGGATAAGATCGGCGTCTTGAAGGTGTAGGCACAGCAAGAGCCAGCGCTTCCACTGGCTCAACATTCAGTGATGCTGCACTCACAGTCTGTAACTCTGGATCAGAAGTGGTACTGCTTACCTTGATGGTCGAGTCTGGTGATCTGCTCAGAAAAAGTGGGACAGATTCATCCTTTTCATCCAGCACCAAGCCATCGGAATAGCAACCCTCTACCTCCTTCAGCATCAACCATATCGTAAATCTGATGCTCTATAGGAAGCTCTAAAAGCAGGTCCGAGACGTGACCTCTCTTGGACTTTTTCACTGCTGTTTCATTATCAAGATCATCACATCCACGCATGCTAGATTTTGGCTAAAAATGTTTTCGTGAAAACGCCTTCAATAGATATAGACACTCGAGTTCCTGCGAATGTGCAAAAGCTAAGCAATTAATCAGCCAGTCAAAGTCCGAATTCATAGGCTGCAGCTTTTTTAGCTAATATTCACACAAAATGAGAACTTTTGTTCCAGTACAGCAAGCTACCATGTTGTGAGCAGTAATAATATACGTAAGATCTTAAGACTGTTCTTTTTCTGATGAAGTAAACAAAATTTGTTGATTGTTGGGCAAAAACCTGCAAGTGATATACCAAAAAGTAAAAAACCTAATAAAAACAAATGGTTCTCTACAAATGTCACCCAATCGTCTATACATACAGGAATCTCATGAGTGCACCAAAAAGCAATAAGGGCCAAGAGGCTATTGAGGTTATTTCTTAACTGTGTGAAATTATTCTCTACTTTCAAAAACTCTACTATTTCTCTCTCTCCACACGACCCATATAAGTGCAACTGTGCAAGTGGAGCAACCTTCCACGCCCTGGGGTTCCTCCTCTGTCTTCTGCAATTCCAACTAAACAATCTTTCTTCAGTGTCGGGCATCACTCAATATGTACTAAACTGATACAGGATTTCCCACCATAACCAAGAAGCTACCGAGTACTGTAGAAGGAGATGGTACGCGTCTTCACTTAATCCCTTATACATAGAACACCAGCTGACGTAAGTGATTTTCCTCTTCCTTAGATAATCAGCCAATAAGATCACCCGTCATGCTGCTAACCAGGTGAAAAAACACATCTTTCTTAGTACCCTAGGGATCCATACCCAAAAACGTGGAAAGTCTACCTCGTCCCTGATCAAAAGTTTCCTATAATAAGACTTAACAGAAAAAACTCCATTGTTCCCTGGCTTCCACCTCCATACGTCCTGTGATCCTGAGAGGTACATTGTTTGATAAGTAATTCAACCAATCTTTGAAATTCTGACGCCTCCCAATCTTAGGCCTCGTTTGTTTTTTTACATTAAGATCCCTGAATCTGAATACATGTCTGAATATCAAGATGTGTATTAAGATTAACACGTCTTAACTGAATACACATCTGAATGTTAAGATCTGTATTAAGATCTGAATATTAAATAATTAAGACTGTTTGATTTTTAATATCTGAATGTATAAAATTTACGTTTACTTAAAAATTAATAAACATAAAATTCAAATAAAACACCAATCAATCTAATATTCCGTCATTAAAATATATCTTTTAAAATATGATAGTTGCGGGTGGTGATGGCTAACGACATTGCTTGTGAATGTCGACTAAAACCGGCGGTTGGTGGTATATTTGGTTAATGGTGGTAGTTTAGTAGTAGCTAGTGGTGATTGGTAGTGGTATTTATTATGATTGAGGATGGTTGTGATGGGTGGTGATAGTTAATAATGGTGGGTGGTGGTGGTAATTGTGATTGAGGAAGATGGTGGTAGGTGGGGTAGTTTATAATTATGGGTAGAGCCAGCTATGGTTGTTGATGATTATGGGGTGGTTAGTTGTGGTAGTTGAGGTGGATGAGTCTTGGTTGTCGTTGAGAATGATTGTGGTGGGAGTGGTAGGAATGGTGGGTGGTAGTAGTCGACAATGGTGGCGGCTATAATGGAGGATGATGGTGGTGGTTGGGTATGGTGGTGGTGGTGGGTGGCATGGTGGTAGTTGATAATTGTAGGTGATGGCGGTAGTTAATAATGAATATGAATGATAACATCTTAATGAAATTAAGTCTCTGTTATGGATCTTAATCATACAGATCTATTCAGATTCATTAAGTGGTTGTTAAGTAAAAAAACAAATAAAGTTAATGATTAAGATCTGAATAATTAAGATTCAGACTTTAAAAACAAACGCACTTAATATCTGAGATATGAATGATTAAGATTCAGACCTCCATTAAGTGCAAACAAATGAGGGCTTAGAAGTTCTTCTTAAAGCTCAAATCTTAGAAGTTCCTCTTCCCTGTTGATGACTGTTAGACGCTGAAAATTTATGACAGAGAAATTGAGAAGAGAAGGAAATTACGATTGGCAATAGATTGTGCAAGAATCTTAAACACAATTTACAACCAACAAATCTGTCTGTATGGAGCGGACGAAACTCGTAGATACTAATATTTAGACAAACATTCAATGCCCTTAAAACTAATCCTGACTAGACATTTACAGAATACATATTGTTTAAAATAACTAGAAAACTGTAAAGCCTAATCAGATGGTAGGTTGGAATATTTGGTAACTACTGGAGAGAATTAATGAGATAGTTTCTCCCTAAGGCAGTTTCTTCATGCTGGAGAGAAGTTGGACTTGGTCAAAGCTGCACAAATCTTATTTCCTCTTCCAAGTTTTCTTCTAAAATAAGTCTTCAAAGGTGGGATTGTATCAGTGCACCCCTCCTGATAAGACGCCTCGTCCTCAAGCCGAAAGGAAGGACATTGACCAGCAATTAAATCATTCTTCCCAACTAGCTTCTTCAACCGGACGATGACGCCATTGAATCAGTAATTCCAAAGTTGGAATCCCAGACCCTTTCACCCAACGGTGCGACAAAACCTTTTCGAGCTCCACCATGAATTTTATATCAGCAGAAAGAGGCAAGGGAGGAGGTGATGGAATATCAGAATATCCATGAGCAGGGCGAAGCAAGGAAACATGAAAAGTTGGATGTACCTTCGCTGTGGGAGGAAGCTGCAGTTCGTAAGCAACAGGACCTATTTTGCGAACAATTTTATATGGACCAAAAAAGCGAGGAGGCAGCTTCTTATCAAGACGTTTAGCCAGACTCTTCTGACGATAAGGCTGCAGACGGAGTAGAACAGCATCACCTACGTTAAAAGACAAATCACGTCGCTTGGAATCAGCTTGAGATTTCATACGAGATTGAGCTTTCAAGAGGTTGGAATGCAGAACTTTAACATCTGGTCACGGGCCAAATGTTGCGCTTCCAGATCAGCAATTTTAGTCTCACCAGACACAAAAGGATGCAATGGTGGTGGCTCCCTCCCATACACAACTTGAAAGGGAGTCATATTAGCTGATGAATGGTAGCCCGTGGAAGGAATACTAAGCCCAAGCTAGGTATTGATACCATGATTTAGGCTTTTCATGAACAGAACAGTACAAATAGGATTCAAGGCACCAGTTAACTACCTCCGTTTGGCCATCGAATTGAGGATGATAAGAAGTACCCATACGAAGACATGTACGACTAAGATGAAAAAGTTCCTACCAAAAAGCACTTAAGAAGATAACATCACGATCTGAAAGAATGGAGCGAGGTAAACCATGCAACCGGAAAATTTCCCTACAAAACAAAGCAGCCACTGTTTTGGCAGTGAATGGATGGGATAAGGCAAGAAATGACTATACTTGCTGAACCTGTCCACTACCACAAGGATGGTGTCATAACCATTTGATGAAGGTAGCCCCACAATGAAGTCTAGGGAAATGTCTTCCCAAACACGGTTGGAAATCGGTAAAGGCTGCAAAAGACCACTTGGAGCCCAAGTTTCATATTTATGTTGCTAACAAATCAAACAATTCTGGACAAACAGCTTCACATCTTGCTTCAAACATGGCCAGAAAAAATTTGCAGAAACTCTTTTGAGAGTTTTCAAATATCCCCCGTGTCCTCCTGTTGGAGAATGAAGCGCCTCAGCTAAAATCTTGGCTTTAAGCTCAGGGTGATCACGAATTACCAATCGAGATTTATAGAAAAGATGGTTGGCAGACAGTGAAAAATCCGAGTGAGAGGACGGGTTAGCGGAGAGTTCAGTTAAAACCTGCTTGGTATATGGATCAGCTTCAAGTGCTTCCCTAAAAGTGCTGAAATCTAATGAAACGGGCATTGCTAGAGTAAAAAAATCAGCATGTTGAGGACCGCGAGATAGCGCATCAGCTCCTTTATTTTCACTATCTGCCTTATAGACAATAGTGAAATCAAATGGCAAAAGCATCATCAACAATCGCTGCTGTTCAGCAGCGGTTACCCTTTAATTCAGGAGGTATTTTAGGCTGCAATGATCAATTGTGACAGGAAAATACCGACCCAAAACTAGAGCCAAAGCCAATAACTCACGATCATAAGTAGATTTGATCTTTGATCCGATTAGAAAACAAGAAACACTTACTAAAATAGGCTAGAGGATGACTTTGTTGTAGTAGAATAGCACCAATACCATCAGCTGAAGCATCACATTCAACAGTAAATTGTTGAGTGAAATCGGGTAGACGAAGAACACGTACTGATGTCAAGACTCTTTTAAGATGCTGAAAAGCTTCTCCTGCTTTTGAATTCCATATGAAAGCAACCTCTTTGGTCAAGTCCGTCAAGGGACAAGCAATGACACCATAGTTCTTAACAAAACGCCGGTAATAACCAGTGCGTCCCAGAAAACCTCGAAATTCCTTCACATTCTTTGGCAGAGGCCAATCTACGACTGCAGATATTTTTTCTGGATCCACGGCTACTCCCTTTCTGGAGATCATATGACCTAGAAACCCAATCTGAGGTTGCCCAAACAGACACTTTTTGGGATTAGCAAAATAAGAATAGGCGGAAAGGAGGTGAAGAACTATCTGGAGCTGGTTTTGGTGTTGCTGGAGGTTAGGACTATAGAATAGATTAAATATCGTCAAAGAGAACCAAGATGAATTTTCTGAGATAAGGTCTGAAAAGGTCATTCACTGCAGATTGGAAAGTGGCAGGAGCATTAGTGAGTCCGAAAGGCATTACAAGAAATTCGCAGTGCCCTGAATGAGTTCGGAAAGCCATTTTATGGATATCAGTTGGCTGGACATGAATTTGGTGGTATCCCGAACGAAGATCTATTTTGAGAAAATAGAGGCTCCATGTAACTCATCAAGTAACTCATCTATATTGGGTATTGGATATTTATCTGGTACAGTTATCTAATTGAGGCCACGATAATCAACACAAAACCTCCAAGAATCATCTTTCTTTTTGACTAACAGCACTGGGCTTGCAAAAGGGCTTGAACTTAGGCGAATAAAACCAGACTCCAGTAAAGCAGCCACTTGGTTCTCAATTTCAGTCTTTTGAGCATGTGGGTAACAATATGGTCTAATGTTTGGTGGTCTCGAATTTGGTAATAGGGGAATAGCATGGGAATGTGCCCTAAATGGTGGAAGAGATGTTGGCTCATTGAACACAGATTGGAATTCTTGTAAAAGCATCTGAATCGGGTTACCTGGCGTCTCTGAAATTTTGTTGTAAGCTTGAAGTGAAGCTGCTGCTGAGTTAGCTGAACTGACTCCTTGCAACTTGCAACGTTTCCCTTGCCATTTGAAAATGATGAACATGTCCTTCCGATTGGCTTGAATAGTGTTGAGAGAAGCTGACCATTTGATACCAAAGACCAAATCAGCACCCCCAGTGGAGAAAGGATAGTAATCTTGCGTAATGGTTAAGCCCGGCAACTGAACTGTCATATTTCTGCAAACTTTGTTGCAGCTAATTATGTCGCCATTTCCGATCTGGACACCGAATGTTGGAACAATGTCTATTGGAATTTTAAGTTCCTCCACAACTGATTCAGCCACAAAATTATGTGTTGACCCGCAATCCACAAGGATCAAAATCTGTCGCTGGTTGATTGAACCTTGAAGTTTCATTGTAGAACTAACTGAATGCCCCAAAATTGCATGGAAAGAGATTTCAGCTATGAGAATGCACGCTAGAAAAATCTTAATGATTTATTTTCTATGTTACAATAAGCTCTATTTATATGTATTCATAACACAACCTACTCCTATAACATAAGGGACTAGGACTATATACCCATAACTATCTAAAACTTCCCCTCAAGCCGGTGCATATAAATCATACGTACCGAGTTTGTTACATATGTAGTTAATACGAGGACCACTGAGGGACTTGGTGAAAATATCTGCAAGTTGATCATTCGACTTCACAAACTTTGTAGAAATATCTCCCGAGAGTATCTTTTCTCTAACAAAGCGACAGTCAATCTCAATGTGTTTAGTTCTCTCATGGAACACCAGATTTGACACAATATGAAGAGCAACTTGATTATCACACACAAGTCCCATCCGACTAATCTCACCAAATTTCAACCCCTTGAGCAACTGTAAAATTCCAAATTAGCTCAGATGTCGCCATAGACATTGCTCGATATTCTGCTTCTGCAATAGACCAAGCAACCACATTCTGTTTCCTGCTCTTCCAAGACACCAAATTTCCTCCTACTAAGACACAGTATCCAGACGTAGAACGTCTATCAAAAGGAGATCCTGCCCAATCAGCATCTGAGTATCTAACGATCTGCTCATGGCCTCGATCCTCAAACAATAAGCCTTTACCTAGAGCTGATTTTATATACCGAACAATGCGGGCAACTACATCCAATGTCTATCACAGGGCGAATCCATAAACTGACTCACAACACTCATAGGAAAGGAAATATCAGGTCTAGTCACTATGAGATAATTTAATTTACCAACCAATTGCTTATATCTTCCAGGATCGCTAAGAGGCTCCCCTTGTCCTGACAGAAGTTTAGAATTCGAATCCATCGGAGTGTCAACAGGTCTACAACCTATCATTCTTGTCTCCTCAAGAATATCTAACGCATACTTCCGTTGTGAGATGATAATACCTGAGCTAGACTGAGCGACCACAATACCTAGAAAATACTTTAATCTGTCCAGATCCTTAGTCTGGAAGTGCTGAAAGAGATGTTGCTTCAACTTACTAATACCATCATGATCATTGCCGGTAATAACAATATCGTCAACATAAACGACCAGATAAATACAGAGATTTGAAGCAGAATGTCGATAAAAATACAGAGTAATCAGCTTCACTATGTATCATGCCAAAATCCTGAATAACTAAGTTGAACTTACTAAACCAGGCTCGAGGAGACTGCTTTAGACCATAGAGAGACCGGCGCAACCGACATACAAGGCCACTAGACTCCACTGAGCAACAAAACCAGGTGGTTGCTCCATATAAACCTCATCCTCAAGGTCACCGTGAAGAAAAGCATTCTTAATGTCCAACTGATAGAGAGGCCAATGGCGAACAACATCCATGGATAGAAAAAAAGCTGACTGATGCTATTTTAGCCACGAGAGAGAAAGTATCACTGTAATTGAGTCCAAATATCTAAATATACCCTTTGGCAACAACACGAGCCTTAAGTCGATCAACCTGGCCATACGGACCAACTTTGACTGCATACACCTAACGATTACACGAAGGAAGAGGAACAAGCTCCCAAGTACCACTAGTATGTAAAGCAGACATCTCGTCAATCATAACATGTCGCCACCCAGGATGAGACAGTGTTTCACCTGTAGACTTAGGGATGGAAACAAAGGACATAGATGGCACAAATGCACAATGTGATGATGACAGACGATCATAACTTAAACTGATATAATGGGGATTAGATTAAGTGTGGATCGTATACCTTTCGTAGTGCAATCGGTTGATTAAGAGGATACAAGTCCGCAATAGTAGCAGGGTCAGGTGCAGGACGTGAATCAGCTGGGCGCGGACGACGATGATAAGTCAGGAGTGGTGGACTTGTAGAACGTTGAACTGGACTAGGTGGTGGCACTGGACTCGATGGTTGTACAGGAGCTATAGGTGGTGGAGCTGCAACTGGAGCTGTATGTGGTGGAGCTGCAACTGGATCTATGGAGTAAGATGAATGGGAGATCCTGACCGAATCTCCAAAAGACGGAATTGGTAGCACCTCAAAAATGTCTAAGTGATTAACTGGACTTATGAAGTATGATTGAGTTTCAAAGAAGGTAACATCAGCAGACATAAGAAACTATTGGAGGTCAGGAGAATAACATCGATATCCCTTTTGCGTTCTCGAGTAACCCAGAAATATGCACTTAAGAGCATGAGGAGCTAAGCTATCTTTTCCTGGAGTAAGGTTATGAACAAAACACGTGCTCACAAAGACACGGGGTGGAAGAGAGAACAAAGATAAGTGGAGAAATAGGACAGAGAATGGAACTTGATTCTGGATAACTGAAGATGACATGCGATTACTAAGATAGCAAGATGTAAGAACTGCATCCCCTACTAAATACTCCTACAAAATTAGATAAGTAAATTAATCTTATGGATTTTGTTGAATTTTTAGTGATTAATTGTGAATTGTTTTGCATTTTTTGCATATTCATAATTCCTCTTCTTTTTCATAATTCGGCGCACCATTATTATCAAGGAATTATAAACTCATTATTTGTGACTAATTGAATTGAATAACAAAACGAATAATGATTATTTGAGGTGATGTAGTTTTGATAACTAATTACTAAAAATTAATCATTTTTATTCGATAAATCATAGATTTAATTAGGAATATAAAATTGATCGTTTTATTCTTGATTAATCTGTAAATAGATAAGGTTTAAATTAATTACTACATTTTGGATTAAATTAGATTTGAACTTAATTAGTTTAATTAATTAAGAGAGCCAATTTCGGACCTGGGCTTGAAACTATCCAGGTCCAAACCTAACTCTACACTACCCAAACGTACCCAGCCCAATTACCACATAACCCGGCCGACCCCCTACACTACCCCAACGACCCCGTTTGGTTTAATTGGTTGAATCCTGGCCATTGATCGAAATAGATCAGACGGCTAGGAACTCCACCCCCTTTAGTATATAACTGTCCTAACAACCCCCTACCCTCATTTCATCAAAAGCCTAACCCCCACCAAACCCTAGCCGCCTCCCCTCCCCTTCGTCTCTCTCTCTCTCTGTTGCCTCGACCAAACCCTAGCTGCCCTAGGTTTCTGCCAGCATTACTCGCCTAACGGTGGCGGACCATCTCCAAACCACCCCAACCTTTCACCCTACAACCCTCTCCTCACCCTTAACCCCATCCCACCATCAGTTTCCCCAAAATCCCACCCAAAATCACCCGATTTCAGATCCAAGAATCTGAAGAAAAAAAAACCTAAAATGCTACAACGGCGGAGATTCTCCAATCAACCCCAAATTCACACCAGATGAACCTCGCCCTTCCCTCAATCACCTCCCACCATCGATTTCCCCAAAAACCCATCCAAAATCATCAAATTTCGGATCTAGGAATCCAGAAACCCTAGCTTCCCCTTCTGGCCGATCTGAAGTCATTCAATGGTTTCTACCTACATGGATCGACAGCTCTCGTTGAGGGCTACTGATTCATGTGGGTTGAAGTCATTTTCAAACCCCTCCGGAGTCCGGCCAAGGTCCGACAACTTTAATCTTTCCGGTCAAATCCCTTTAACGGGTTTCTCTTTCTTTCTTTACTGTCTCTATGAAATATCAAAACGAAAATCATGCATTACTGTTTTCTATGATTTCTGTCAGTTTGTTTTGTTAACATCATGTCCATAAACTCCTCTTCCTTTACTATTTTGTATGCCATTGACACATGAAATCGTATTGATTATTAAAATTCTGTTTGGTTTAGGTTTAGTCCTTTCTCCCCTCTCCTCAATGCTCTGCCTTAATTGTTTTGTCACCATTGGTTCTAGATTCTGTTTCTTTTTTCGTCAATTCATGTTTATCTGTTGCTTTGATTGATTAGTAATTAGCGTTCATTGGGTGAAATCTAGAGCTGTCATTTAGATAACTGTCTCCATTTGATTTATGTTACTAGTGTATGATATTTACTCTTATTCAACTGTCAGTGTTAAATTAAGAGTACGTAATCTTACTAGTTCATGGCTGCCTCATTAAAGGTATTTACTTTGTTGATAAATTGTTTCATTGTTGATTTAGTTGATTAATTACTCAATTAGTTAGGAGATTAATTAATCCTGAACAAGTGCAGG
>ML387467.1:5726-32391 GCA_005239525.1 Nicotiana knightiana | reverse complement strand
TGGCCTGGCGTTAGGGCCCAAACGCCCCCCTAACGCCAGGGTCAGCCTGACTTTAGGGGCCAAACGCCCCACTAATGCCAGGGACAGCCTGACTTTAGGGGCCAAACGCCCGGCTAACGCCTGGGTGTTTTCTTTTCGACTCTTAAGCGTATTTTTGATGTATTTGCATCCATTTAGCTCGGTTTCCATCTCCTATGCACCTACACATGAAATAAACTCCATTATATACATAAAAAGTGTATTTTTATCATTAACGCACATAAAATGTAAGGCATATAACTTGTTAAACCATGAATTCTATCCACGCATCAATGACACTCATCCTCAAGTGAAACGCTGGCCAAGCTTCTTCCTCTAAAATCTCACTGTATCATGGCCAACCAATCTAGCTTTCATTATGACCTTGAGTCTATCTTTCTCTTGATCCCGCACGAGGCTTATGTTACTATATTGAATCAATCCAGATTGCGGGATTGTTTCTTAAATCAACAGAAATACTATGCAAATTTTTGATTTGGTTGACACAACACTACATAGATGGAAATTTTATCTCCCTAACTAACCATTTTATTAATATCCATTCCAATAACTATATACTCCCCCAATCACAATAATATGGTATACCTTCCTTTTTAGTATCTCCCAAAAAGAATGACATCTTTCTTATTTTTCAAAATCACATAATTTTAACATCACGATTTATCCATAATGACATGACTAATTGACATTTTTACCACCTTATTTAAACTCAAAAGACATGAGGAACTCCCACTTGCAACTCATCTAAAGGATATTGGTACTCTGCATGTATTTGGTTAAGTCTTCTTTAATTTTTTAAATCGTGACCGATATCGAATGAATATCGTGCAACTACAATTTTTTTTTTAATTCATATGAATTAACTATACCAAAGGGAGTAAGTCAAATTGAATTTTCACAAATAAGAATATGGAAAAACTTCATACCGACTTCTTACAACTTAGCTCTATGATATGATTTGGAAACAAAAGAAGGGTAACATTTCTTAAATGCCATATAGCCTCTCAATTATAAATGTGGCGCGCAACACACCCATAAGTGAGACTCTACTAGGATTGACTTTGTAGACTTCCTAGAACATGACCTGCTCTGATATCACTTTATCACGCCCCGAACCTGGGGAGGCGTGGCTGGCACCCAGTTCCGCACTGGCCCGAGCGAACCACTCTGCAACTCTTTTTTTTCTTTGCAACTATCATGGGCCAACATGGCCACAACTCTTAATGTACAATTGTAAGTGGGGAAATGTTATATCAATAAACCATCATTCATAAAACATGAATACATATGGGCCGTCAAGGCCTCTGACATACAGTACATGATAAACATGTGTCTACAAAGCCTCTAAGATTATTTGACATAAAATGAGACAGGGTACCGGCCTACCATTACTCTTTAGCAAAACTCTGACACGATGACTCATAGACTCGGTTGCACTCCTGAGGGTCCTCATTCGGGTCTGCTCTAGTGAATACTAGAGGGTCTAAATTAATAAAGTCATGAACCCTCGCACTCACGGACCTATCTGAGTGATCGATACCTGTTTCCTGACGCCGAGCCTGTGTGGCTACTAATCGGGTCAATAACTGAACATCATCTCTCATTGTCCTTCACCATAAAGATGGATAGGTGTTCTTGCTTTAAGGCTTCTTATCAGGAAGCTTACACATTTCAGTACACCCATGATCTGCTAAAAACCTCACATTTACTTATCGTAGGCATCATACAAAAATTCAATTCCTCTGACTCAGCTTTTTCTCAACTATTTCTCTTTCCAACCTTCTTTCCGGATATACATATCGTCTTATTACGAATAGAATAGAATTTCAAAATTTGAATTCTTATAAGTGAGCTCTACCAGACGATCTAGAGTAAGAAGAAAGAGTGACAATCCTAAATGCCCTGTAGCCTCCTACTTATAAGTGTGGTGCACAACACACCCATAAACAAGACTCTACTAGACACGGCTTGTAGACTCCCTAGGACAGAACTGCTCTGATACCACGTCTGTCACGACCCAAATTGATGGGCCGCGACGGGCACCTGGTACCTATTCAACCGAGTACCAACGTAACGTATATTTCTTATTACATCATCATATACTCGTCACGTACGGGCCTAATGAGGCCAACTTAATAATTTATAAACTCTAAACATAGGCCAACAAGGCCATACAAGTATTCGTATACATGGCATCTGTCTACAAGCCTCTAAGATTACATAAGTATCATAAAGATCGGGACAGAGTCCCGCCTTACCAAATAATACGTGTCTAAATCGTACTAACCAAACGAGCAACTCCAAAGCAAATGGAGCGCACCAACATCTTCCGCTGAGCTGATAGCCTACTTGGAGGGCTCTCGACCTGTCTATCAGGACCAGCGGGCATGAAATGCAGTGTCCCCAGGCAAAAGGGGCGTCGGTACGAATAATGTACTGAGTATGTAAGGCACATAAATAATTACATAATAGACATGGACTAAATATAGAATAGTTGACTCAACATGTATGTCTGGATAACTCTGTAAATAATAAATCACTTTTAGCATCATGCATATGCGCATGAATGTCATGTCGTGCATAGGTACATGTTTCATAACATCATCAGCCTCCGAGGGCATCCCATCATATCATATCGGCCACTGTGGGCAAAATCATCATCGTATACCAGCTGATCAGGTGGTGGTGCGTGTATAACGCCATAACCTTACCCTTATCCCATATACATATACATACATAAATATATACGCGTATATAACGCCGTTTGAATATACATACATATATATGCGTATATAACGTCGTTTAAATATACATACATATATACGCGTATATAACGCCGTTTGAATAATATTTCATCCACTGTGGGCAACATCATCATCATATACCAGCTGATCAGGTGGTGGTGCGTATATGATGCCATAACCTTTTCCCATATCCCATATACATATATTTACATATATACGCTTATATAACGTCATCTGGTTATGGGTCAATGCACATGTATAAAATGCATGAAAATTACGTAATAATCTCAATATTCCTTCCGGATAAACTTTTCCAACTGCGTATTATTCTGAGACCCATGAACAGAAAATAATAATAATTCTCATGGGGAATTAAGAATATAGACACCCCTACTATTTCTATGAATAGAGTAATTTATAGAAATCGTGTATTTGTTCTGTTCTTCAATATAATTTGGACCATGCGAAAAGAAAAAAGGGATAGCCTTAACATACTTGGATTAGGAGGAAAAACCCGTATGAAATTCTGGAGAAAAATTGTACCGTGCTCTCTTATAATCGCAAATCTTATGCTGCTGCAGTTTCATACAAAATTTTTGAACCGCACCCGTTCTTTAGTAAGTCTCAGCATACAATTGGTATACAAGAAATAATATATGGTTATCTACAACTAACGTCCAGCCAGCCGTGCTAATACAACAAAGATAAGAATTTCTTTTAGCCACTTTAGGCTCCCAAATAGAAAAACAAAATTCTGATTCACTTTTCTCGTTGTTCCCTTCTCTTCCATATACCTTCACCTCCTTCTCAAGGTTCTCTATTATTATATAGTTTTTTAAGTTATGCCAATCTACTAATAACTTTTTAAAGATAGAATGGACATGGTAAAATGTCAATCTAACATAAAGGAAGTTAGCACACATTCTTAGATCTTGCCACCTTCCACTCTTTATTAAGAGTCACTAAATAGTATATGGGGGGATGCCACGTTAAGGGAGGGTTAAGCTTACCCAACAATAGTAATTAATTAGTGAATCTTTTATAAAAAAATTAATAATTAACTCATTATCCACATAATTAAAAATTATCTCAAATTACTTAAAACACTACTTACTTTTAACACACTTTATATAACTTATTATTTTTATAATAAAGAAAACCTCATAAACTTTCTTATATTATGAGTATAATTTACCATATTCGGAAATAGTAATATTAATATTTATATAAAATCATTCTTTTCAAACTTTTTATAAAAATTTTCCGTTCAAAATACCATATCAAACGTATATAACAGTGTCAATGTTGTTAAACATACGGGGTCTTACGATCACAAATCCGCTATAGAAAAGTACGGGATGTAATATTAAATGTGGGTCGTTGAACTTAGAGATCAACGGCCAGGATTTTAAAAGGAGTTGGTTCGGGTTGGCTAGGCGGGTCGTGACAGGCTTGGGCTGGGATTATTGGGTTGGTTTGGTCCGAAAATCTAATTAAAAATTAGGACAACTTTTAAAAATAGAAATTAAAAGGAAAATAATTTAAATAAATAAGTAAATAAATATATAAAAATGCTACTTATGCAAATTAATACTTTAAATAATAATAGGAGATTATTAAAAGTATAAGATATTATTTTGACCCTAACTGAAATATCAATTGCAATAAGAATGCAAAATGTAGGCTATTATTGCAATTTATGCAAATAGCCTAAAAATACCATTGTAATGGGGTAAAAATATTTCAAAAATGTATTAGTGATGAAAATAATAATTTTAAGTGATTAAGTCATGGAAAATAATTTAAAATAGTAATTACTTAAATTTTATGTAAATTAATGCAAGGAAAAAATTGATTTAAAAGCTCTAAAATTATGAAAATTATAAGAAATGCTTGTTTAAATCCTGTGAATTAATTATAATGCAAAAAGATGGTATTTTGAAAGTATGTATATTATTTGAAAAATATATGAGGGCAAAATTGGGTATCAACAGCTGCCCATCTTTACCCGAGAATGATGAAAGAGTGTTCTGGTAAAGAAAATGATGACTGATTTTTACCGAATGAGGTAATTTTTAAAAAATGGAGGTCGAACCCTGGTCCTTGAGTTGCCTACATATCCTTGGTATTACGGGAATCAGGTCGTGTGTAGTTCTGGATCCAGCGGTGAACTGAGTCGATGGATCTGTTGTAGGAATGGTCGTATGCTTCGGAAAGTGTTCCTTTAGGTAGGACAATAATAGATGTCTCTCAAAACAGTTTATGGATGAGTATTTGAACGGTTATCAAGTGGAGGCGGGTAGCGAACGGTGGTTGGTTGCATTTGAGGTAATTTCAGGATGTGAGCATCGAATGGAAGCCGGAGCGAAGATTGCTCCCGTTAAGAGAATGGTTACCTCCTGGATTACCTGCAAAACATAAATGCAATGCATGAAAGTATATATGGGATTATTGCAAGAATTTAAACATGATGCAAATTCCCTTTGGACCATGAAAGTTGTCTTTGGACGATGAGGATGATGTCCTTAGACCATGATGTCCTGGGCCATGAATCGCATGATAAGGGATTCGCAGGCCATGAAATGATGTTCTCGGGACATGGAAATGGTGTCTCTGAACCATGACGCCTTTGAATAGTGATGTGCAATATTGAGAGATCCTCGGGCCACTATGGTGTCTTCCAGTTATGCGGATGATGCCTTCAGACTTTGACTCCTTTGGATAAAATGGCAATGTTTTAGCCCATGAGATGCAAAGACATGATGCTTGGACGTATCCGAAGCGAAACAAGACAGATCTTAGTCTTGTGTAAGATTGGGGAAGAGCTTAGCCTCAGGAAAGTAGAAAATAGTGCTAGATTTCAAGTACCATAACGGAGGTAGCATTTGGTATTATGCAAGGAAAGTCAATGCTTAGCCTTATGCAATTAGGGAGGCAATGCTTAGCCTCATGCAAGAAAAAGAGACAGTGCTTAGTCTCAATGCACGGGAAGGGAGACAATGCTTAGTCTCATGCAAGGAAAAGGAGACAGTGCTTAGTCTCATGCAAAGGAAAGCAATGCTTAGCCTTATGCAATTAGGGAGGCAATGCTTAGCCTCTTGCAAGAAGAGGAGACAATGCTTAGTCTCATGCAAGGAAAAGGAGACAGTGCTTAGTCTCATGCAAAGGAAGGCAATGCTTAGCCTTATGTAATTAGGGAGGCAATGATTAGCCTCATGCAAAAAAAGGAGACAATGCTTAGTCTCATGCAAGGGAAGGCAATGCTTATCCTTATGCAATTAGGGAGGCAATGCTTAGCCTCATGCAAAAATAGGGCAATGAATGATAATAGAGTATTTCTTAGCTGGAGATATGTTTGCGTTTGGAAACTTTGTCATTATGAAGATAGTGGTTTTTGTGAATATTCCTGTTGCGTTCATTGTGCCTGGATCCAAAGGAAAATCGTGAGTGCGGGGAAGGTTGGTCTGTGCTTTCACCTTCTTTCTTTACTTTTGCTCTTGTTTTGAGATCTTGTTCGATTTGTCCTGGGTAGCATATGGTTGTTTTAAAAATAAAGTTTTCGAGAAAATATGCATGCATTTGATGAATGTAGTTATTTAAAAAATATATTAGTATGAAATATCAAGTAAATTAGATGAACCAATGACTATGACACTTTAGAGACATTGCGACTCCTTTGCATTAACCCTCAAAATTTTGCCCCAGTTCAATAAGCGGTTCTTTGACCGTTTTGCATATGACGAAGTTGGCTGGACTTGCTCCGGAATTTTGAGGGTCCTCCTCAAAATTCTGCCCAGTTTCTGACCATCGTGGAAAATGAAGATTTTATTGAGTTGTGACCGAACCCACAGGGTTGCCTACGTAACCCCTCTTAAACGGGAATAACGCCAAGCGTAGTTCAGTTACATCAGATGAAGAACTGTAAACAATCTAAACGTACACTACAAGAAAATAGGCCTTTAGCGAGGGGAAATCTGGTCGTTAAAAGTTGATAACGACCGGAAAAAATTCGGTTGTCACCGGTCGTTAAAAGCTCCGACGCTTAAAATTAATGACCGGTTTACAATCCGGTCGTTAAAGGTTCCTTAGCGACGGCATAATATTTGGTCGTTATACATGCTTTTTAGCGACAGGATTTTTCCCTTGCTAATTTGTTCCGGTCGTTAAAAGTCTTTAATGACAACAACTAATTAAGGGAACTCAAGTTCTTTTAGCGCCCGATATTCCCTTCATTAACTGTATAATTGCTTTTAACAGCCAAAATTTCTTTCGTTAATGGTTATTTATCTGTTTGAGAAACATGTCGTTAAAGAGTTTTAATGACTGCATTTTTCTTTGCTAATATGAAAATATAATAAATATAATTACAAAAGTTTAAATTACATGAATAATAATGATTATTTATATGCTCTCATACACGGTCAACAACATTTGAAAAGAAACCAAATATTTAATATCTTGTTAATACAAAGAACTAAAGTATCATATTTACCAGAAATCAATCCAAATTGTAAGACATCATTTTTAACAATTCATAAAAACAAAAAAAGTAAAATTGCAACATATATGTACATAACAGAGTGTCTTTAAACCATCTCTGGCAAACAAAAAGTATCTTGTATTTCAACTTGCTCTCCACTTTCTTCAAGGATAGGTTCTTTGGACTTCAAATTTTTAATATGTTAAAATAACACATTTATACCGGTTTAGTAACAAAAATTAAACAACTAATTAAAGTAGAAAGATCAGATACATTAAAGGCTACAAAGATCAGATACATTAAAGGCTACACTACGTAGAAAAAGCCTAACTCTCTCAAGTCTTCTAACATGTTATAAAGGCACAACCTACCAAGATAGTGGAATATTCAAACCTAAACTTTTAAGAATCTGAAAATAGGAAAGATTATCTCTGTCAAGCTATTCATGAATTGTTCAACGATGATAATGAGCAATGCAGAAAAGCTGCACCATGAGGATACAAGTGGCCTTACTGCCAGTCCAATGTTCACATTCGTATACAACAGAAACTGAAAAGGTGTTTATAAAAGTGGCCTTACTACCATTCCCCTTTGTTCGTGTTTCCTTCAAGAAATTTATCACACACCTCCGGCACAAATAATTTTTCCTAAGGGGTTAACAGTATTTGACAAACAAAAAAAAAAAAAAAAAAAAAAAAAAAAAAAAAAAAAAAAAAAAAAAAAAAAAAGGGGAGGGGGGGGGGGGTGTAGTAACAAACTCAAGATTCAAGTGAGAAATTAAATAATACGCCCACCAAAACCAAGGAAGAAACAGAAGATAAAAACTACAAAAAGCTATAAGAAGCAATAGATGCAAGAAAAAACAAACATAATAATAGAGAAATTGTAAAACATGTAACGGAGAAGAAACAAAGAGAAAACTAAGAACATGAAATACACAAAACAAAGGAAAAACATCTAGAGCTATACTCACTCATAAGACGCGGTGGAGAAGACAACGATTAAAGAAAGCTACAAAGTAGGATCGAGCTGAAGATAATGTGGAGAAGACAACAAAATGAAAGAAAGTTGGAAAAAGAGGTTCAGAATCAGCTGTAGCACGCACGAGTCCCTTTGAAAAGCCATGCGAAATCACTATTTTACACCTTCATAGCTAAGCTAAATGTCAATTTTACCTTCGGTCGACCAACTTGGCTCCTATATAATAGAGAAACTAAAGAAATGTCACGACCCGATTTACCCTCTGAAGGTGTCGTGACGGCACCCAGTCTCTACGACTAGGTAAGCCTACTATAATGGGGAAAAATCGAAATAAAACGCAAGCAATAAAGGGGATAAGGGAAATGACATAAATAACGTACTGACCGCTCAGCTCATACAAAGTATAACTTCCCAAACCCGGAATATCACAGACAGTCACAAGCTTCGAACACTAGTGTAGCTCTAAACTGGAAAAATACAAAAGAACGTCTCTACAAGATAGAATAGAAGGAGACTCGGGGGATTCTGCGGACACGGCAGAAATACCTTGCAGTCTCCTAGAATTAGCAGCAGCGACTAACCACGAGGCTAATAACTCGTACCTGGATCTGCAGACGAAAAGATATGTGTAGGAAAGGGCATGAGTACACCACATTTGGTACCCAATAAGTACCAAGCCTAACCCCGATCAAGTAGTGACGAGGTCAGGTTAAGGCTCTACTGAATTTATAAATAAGTCAGTTTAAAACAGTACAAAATATAGGTAATGTCTACAGTAAACAGTTTAAGAAAAACAACATAAGTTTTACAGTAAAGAAAATCCTCGGGTCAACACAATATATCACAAAGTGGAATCTCCCGGGATACCGTCCTGTAGTTTCAAATGATTGTGTAGTACAAGGGGAATCTCCCGGAATATGTCCGTAGTCCCAAAATAAATATGCAGTACAGAGGGATCTCCCGGAATACGTCTGTAGTCCCAAAGTAAATATGCAGTACAGGGGGATCTTCCGGAATACATCCATAGTCCCAATTTAAATATGCTATGCAGGATGAATTACAAGCATAACATCGAAATTACACAGTTTATATTAATCATAGATAAGACAGATAAGGTCTTAACTAGGTATGGCGCACAGAAAATCAAGTAGGCAATTAGGCACGTAAGCATGCATTCCTAATCTAAGCTAAACAATATATCACATGAGAGCAAGTTCGTAGAAGAGGAAACAATTTTTGTTTTAGTGAGGAAACAAAAAGAGATTTTTGAAAAAATGGCTCGTGTACGTACTCGTCACCTCACGTACACAGCACCCACTCAACATTTAGCATCAAATATCCTAAGGGGGAAGTCCCCAACACAAACTTAGGCAAGCCACTTACCTCGACTGCTCAATTCAACTCGGAATCACATTCTTGTCACGAGTACACGACTCCAAATGGCTCAAATCTATTCAATTCAATTGCATAACGTAAATATAACTTTAAGAAAGTAGTCTAACTAATAAATTCGAAGCTAATATGCGAATTTAGGAAAATTTCCAAAAAAGTACCCTAGGCCCACGTCTCGAAATCGGGTAACAGTTATAAATTCCGGACGCCCGTTCACTCACGAGTCTAACCATACAAAAATCACTCGAATCGGATACCAAAATCTTGCTCAAAACTCAAAAACTCGTTTTAAGAATTTTATCCAAATTTTCCCAATTTTCACCCCAAATTTGAAATTAAAGGATGAATTTAAGCATAGATTCATGGAAATTAGTTAAAACCGAGTAGGAATTACTTACCCAATTTGCCCAAGTGAAAATCTCTTCAAAAAACGCACTTTCCCGAGCTCCCAAGATCAAAATATGAAATATGGCTCAAACCCTAGATTTGGGTATTTAAGAATCTGCCCAGGCATTAATTTTCACTGCGATCCCGGACACCCAGTCGCGATCGCGAAGAGCAACTCACACGCGCCCTCAGAATACACTACGCGATCGCGAAAATCCGTTAGCAAATGCGGGGCTTTACTTCTCAGACCTACGTGATTGCGGTTGCCTTCACGCGACCGCGTAGAGAACAATCGATTTCCACTGCTACCCTATTCTTTCTATGTGAACGTGACATAGCCCATGCGAACGTAGTGGTCAAGCTGCCTACCCTACGCCTCTTGCGATCGTGATGCGCAAATTTCAGACGGGCCAAAAATTGTCCTACGCGATCGCGGACTACCTCACGCAATCGCGATGAAGGAAAACCTGCTGCACTCACACCAGAAAATCAGCAATCACACACAAGGCTAAAAATGCCTGTTGAGCATCCGTAACACACTTGAGGCCACCCGGGACCTCGACCAAACCCACCAACCAGTCCTAATACCTCATTCGAACTTAGTCGAGCTTTCAAACCACATCCCATAACATCAAAATCAAGGTTTATACATGGATTCAAGCCTAAGAACTTAGGAAATTTCTAAAATCTACAACCGATGCCGAAACACGTTAAAACTAGTCTGAATGACCTCAATTTTACACACAGGTCATAAATAACACTACGGACCTACAACCACTCTAGGAATCCTATTCCGAGCCCGATATCAAAATTTCACATATTGGCCGAAATCGCTGAAATTCTAACTTTCGTCAATTCAAGCCTAAATCTACTACAAACCTCGAGAACACATTCTGAACACGCTCCTAATCCTGAAATCACCCAACGGAGCTAACGAAGTCAACGGAATTCCATTCCGGATCCATCTTAACATAGTTCCAACTACGGTCCGATTTCTAAAGCTTAAACTCATATATAGGGACTATGTGTCCAAAAACTCTCCGAATTTCGCAACTAATCATTCCGACAAGTATCATAAGTAGATATAAAAGTGAGGAAAGCAATTATTAGGGGATCAGGGTGCAAACTCAAAAAGATCGACCGAGTCGTTATATTCTCCCCCTCTTAAGAAAAATGTTCGTCCTCGAACGAGTATAGAGACATACCTGAAGCTGTGAAAAGATGAGGTTATTGATTGCGCATATCTTTCTCGGTCTCCCAAGTCGCCTCCTCGACCGGCTGACCCCTCCACTGAACCTTAACTGATGCAATATTCTTTGACCTGAGCTTTCTGACTTGTCCATCCAATATAGCTACTAGCTCCTCAACATATGATAGGTTTTTGTCAAACTGGACTAAACTGAAATCCAAAACGTGGGTTGGGTCACCGTGATACTTGCGGAGCATGGAGACGTGGAATACCGGATGAACTCCTGCTAGTTTGGGAGGCAAGGCTAACTCATAAGCAACCTCCCCAACACATCGCAACACCTTAAAAGGACCGATAAATCTCAGACTCAGCTTACCCTTCTTCCCGAACCTCATGATTCCCTTCATAGACGATACCCGAAGCAAAACCCGATCACCAGCCATAAATGCCAAATCACGAACCTTCCGGTCCGCACAAATCTTCTACCTGGACTGAGCTGTGCGAAGTCTCTCCTGAATCACCTTCACCTTGTCCAGGGCATCCTGGACCAAATCTGTACCCAATAATCGGGCCTCGCTCGACTCAAACCATCCTACTAGAGACCAATACCGTCTACCATATAAAGCCTCATACGGCGCCATCTAAACGCTGGACTGGTAGGTGTTATTATAAGAAAACTCTGCCAGTGGAAAGTATCGGTCCCATGACCCTCCAAAATCCATCACACAGGCACGGAGCATATCCTCAAGAATTCGAATCGTGCGCTCGGACTGCCCATCCGTCTGAGGGTGAAAGGCTATACTCAACTCTACCCTGGTGCCTAGATCCCGTCGAACAGCTCTCCAGAACTGCAAAGTGAACTGTGTACCTCTGTCTGAAATTATAGATACTGGAATACCGTGGAGGCGAACAAACTCCCTGATATAAATCTCCGCTAACCTCTCGGAGGAGTATGGAGTCAACACTGGAATGAAATGGGCTGACTTGGTCAGCCGATCCACAATCACCCGAATAGCATTAAACTTTCTCAAAGTCCGATGAAGTCCAACCTCAAAGTCCATGGTGAACCGCTCCCACTTCCACTCTGGAAGCTCAATCTGCTGAAGTAACGCTCCTGGCCTCTGACGCTCATATTTGACTTGCTGACAGTTGAGACACTTGGACACAAACTCCACTATATCCTTTTTCATCCTTCTCCACCAATAGTGCTGTCTTAGATCCTGGTACATCTTCGCGGTACCCAGATGAATGGAATACTACGAGCTATGGGCCTCCTCAAGAATCAACTCCCCAAGCCCATCCACATTGGGCACAGAGATCTGACCCTGCATCCTCATCACACAGTTCATCTCCTATAGTCACATCCCTGGCGTCACCTCGCCGAACCCTGTCCTGAAGAACCAGAAGGTAGGGGTCATCATACTGGAGCTCTCGAATGCGGTCATAAAGAGAAGACCGAGCCACCACACAAGCTAAAACCCAGAAAGGCTCTGAAAGAATCAATCTCACGAACTGACTGGCTAAGGACTGAACATCCAAGGCTAAGGGCCTCTGAATTTTCGGAAGATATGCAAAACTCCACAGACTCTCTGCCCAGCGACTCAAGGCGTCGGCCACCACATTGGCCTTCCCGGGTGGTATAATATAACGATGTCATAGCCCTTTGGTAACTCCAACCATCTCCGATGGCACAAATTGAGGTCCTTCTGCCTGAACAAGTGCTGGAAACTCTAGTGATCCGTGTAAATCTCACAGGGAACACCGTACAAATAATGACGCCAGATCTTCAGGGCGTGAACAATAGCTGCTAACTCGAGGTCATGAACCGGATAATTCTTCTCATGCACCTTCAACTATCGTGATGCGTAGGCAATCACCCTACCGTCCTGCATCAATACTGCTCCAAGGCTAATCCTCGAGGCATCATAATAGACAGTGTAGGACCCCAAACCTGTAGGCAACACTAATACTAGGACGAAGTCAAAGCTGTCTTGAGCTTCTGAAAGCTCTCCTCACACTCCTCGGTCTACCTGAACGGAGCACCCTTCTGGGTCAGTCTGGTATTAGGTACTGCAATAGAAGAAAATCCCTCTACAAAGCGACGGTAGTACCCTGCCAAACCAAGGAAACTGCGGATCTCCGTAGCTGATGACGGTCTAGGCCAACTCTGTACCGCCTCCACCTTCTTCGGATCTACTTTGATCCCATCACAAGACACTAGTGGCCTAGGAATACCACTGAATCAAGCCAGAACTCACACTTGGAGAATCTTGCATACAATATCTTCTCCCTCAAAGTCTGAAGCACGGTCCTCAAGTGCTGGTCATGATCTTCCCATGATCGGGAATACACCAGAATGTCGTCAATAAACAAAATGACTAAGTAATCAAGATAAGGCCGGAAAACACTGTGCATCAAATGCATAAAATCTACTGGGGCATTAGTCAGCCCAAATGACATAACAAGAAACTCATAGTGGCCATATCTGGTCTTGAAGGCAGTCTTCGGGAGATCCGACTCCCGAATCTTCAGGTGATGGTAGCCAGATTGCAAGTCAATCTTGGAGAATACTCTGTAACCCTGTAACTGGTCGAATAAATCATCAATGGGAGGCAAAGGATACCTGTTCTTCACTGTAACCTTTTTCAGCTGCCGATAATCAATACGCATACTCATAGAGCCATCCTTTTTCTTAACAAATAGCACTGGATCACCCCAAGGTGATACACTGGGCCTGATGAAACCCTTATCAAGCAGCTCCAGTAACTGCTCCTTAAACTCCTTCAACTCATGAGGAGCCATACGGTAAGGAGGGATAGAAATGGGCTGAGTGCCCGGCAAAAAATCAATGACGAAATCAATATCTCTATCGGGCGGCATATCCGGAAGATCAGCTGGGAATACATCAGGAAAGTCCCTCACTACTGGGACTGACTCAACTAGAGATCAACACTGACATCTCTCATGTAGGCCAAATACGCATCACACCCCTTCTCAACCATCTGCTGAGTCTTAAGAAATGAAATGACCCTGCGGGGAGTATACTCTAAGGTATCTCTCTACTCTAATCTCGGCAATCCTGGCATAGCCAACGTCACGATCTTAGCATGACAATCAGGAATAGAATAATGGGGCGAGAACCAGCCCATGCCCAAGATAACATCGAAATCCACTATGCTGAGTAATAACAAATCAGCCTTGGTCTCAAAACCACTAAGAGAAACCAAACACGATCGATATACGCGGTCCACAACTAGAGAGTCTCCTACATGAGTAGATACATAAACAGGGGAGCTCAAAGAATCCCGAGATATCCCCAAATGTGGAGAAAAATAAGAGGACACATATGAATACGTAGAGCCTGGATCAAATAATACTGATGCATCCGTATGGAAGACAGGGAAAATACCTATGATAACTAAGTTTGAAGCAACGACCTCGGAACGGGCAGGAAGGGCATAGTATCTGGCCTGGCCTCCCCCTCTAGGGCGACCTCTACCTCCCCGACCTCCACCTCGAGCTGATTGAGGAGATGGAGTGGCAGCTGGGGCCAAAATAATAGCCAGAGAACCCGACGGAGCACGTGGAGGCTGATAAGAATGTGGAGGTGCACCCCTCCTGGCCCTGGGGAAATCTCTAATCATGTGACGAGTGTCACCACACTCAAAACAACCCATCAGAGGACGCTGGGCTGAGACTGAATAAAAGATGGCCGGTAATAGCACCTCAAACTGGAGGCACACTGGATACTTGCGGTGCATAATAGGACTCCTGAGGTCTAGGAGGAGCTGGAATACCGCTGGCTGCTGGAAGGGCTGAATGAATAGGGAGACCCACAAAGCCCCTACCATAACGTGTTGCTGGTGAACGAGCTCCTGAAAAATGGCCAGTCTCTCGAGACCTCTTGGCCTCTCTCTCCTCTCGGTCCTGGGAAAACATGCCCTCTACTCTTCTAGCAATACTCACTGCCTGCTGATAAGTGATATCCATCTCCAACTCTCTGGCCATACTGGTCCGAATACTAGGGTGAAGTCCCTCAATGAAGCGGCGAACCCGCTCTAACTGTGGCAACCAAGCCTGTTGCATGCTGAGCTAACTCACTGAAATGGACCGCATACTCTGACACAGTCATAGCACCCTCGCAACTGCTCGAACTCCATGCGCCAAGTATCCGTAAGGCTCTGAGGGACATACTCTCGCAAAAACATCTCTGAAAACTGAGTCTAAGTGAGTGAGGCTGCCTCGTCCGGACTACTCAACTCATAGGCCCTCCACCACTAATATGCCTCTCCCCTCAGCTAGAAAGCAGTGAAAGAAACCCCACTGGTCTCCACAATTCCCATAGTGCGGAGAATACGATGACACTCTTCAAGAAACCCCAGAGCATCATCTAAAGCTAGTCCGCTGAAAATAGGTGGGTGGTACTTCTTGTACCTCTCAAGTCTGAGCTTCTCTGCCTCAGAAGCAGCTACCCTGGTCCCATGTTGTACCGGAGCCACTTGGGGCATAGGAATATACTCCGGGGCCTGATCAACTTGGCCCCTCTGCTCCGGAGTGCGGGCTGTGGGAGTCTGTGCCCCTCCCCGGCCTGAGACATAGCGGAAGCTATCTGAAGTAGTCAAGCCTGAGATAGAGTGTTGAACATGCTCATGAACTGAGCTAAAGTCTCCTATAAGGCTGGAGCGGCAATAGGGACATCCTGTGCCGGCTCTCTAGCTGGAGCTGCTGTAGGCTCCTCTGCCGCTGCTCTCACCAGTGCTTGGGCTGCACCGCGTGGTCGCCCTCTACCCCGACCCCGACCTCTAGCAGATTTGGCATGGGGCTCGGGTGCCTGGTCGCCGGTCCTCCCAGTACGGGTCCTCACCATTTGCGGGAAAGAATAGATTAGAATTTTAGAATTTTGATATATCCTCCCGAAGATATATACGGATGTCTCCGCACCGATCCGCGAACCTCTAATAAACTAGCTTGGGACTTGTGACTCCTATGAACCTAGACGCTCTAATACCAACTTGTCACGACCCGATTTACCTTCTGAAGGTGTCGTGACGACACCTAGTTTCTACGACTAGTTAAGCCCATTATAACGGGGAAAAATCGAAATAAAACGCAAGCAATAAAGGGGATAAGGGAAATGACATAAATAACATACTGGCCGCTCGACTAATACAAAATATAACTTCCCAAAACCTGGAATATCACAGACAGTCACAAGCTTCTAACACTACTGTAGCTCTAACAAAAATCGGAGAAGTACAAAAGAATGTCTCTACAAGATAGAATAGAAGGAGACTCAGGAAATTCTGCGGACGCGGCAGAAATACCTTGCAGTCTCCTAGAATCAGCAGCAGCGACTAACCACGAGGCTGATAGCTCGTACCTGGATCTGCACAAGAAAAAACATGTGCAGGAAAGGGCATGAGTACCCCACATTTGGTACCTAGTAAGCGCTAAGCCTAACCTCGGTGAAGTAGTGACGAGGTCAGGTTAAGGCTCTACTGGATTTCTAAACAAGTCAGTTTAAAATAGTACAAAATATAGGTAATGTCTACAGTAAACAATTTAAGAAAAACAACATAAGTTTTACAGTAAAGAAAATCCTTGGGTCAACACAATATATCACAAAGTGGAATCTCCCGACCGTCCCGTAGTTCCAAATGATTATGCAGTACAGGGGGAATCTCCCGAAATACGTCCGTAGTCCCAAAATAAATATGCAGTACATGGGGATCTCATGGAATACGTCCGTAGTCCCAAAGTAAATATGCAGTACATGGGGATCTCCCGAAATACGTTCGTAGTCCCAAAGTAAATATGCAGTACATGGGGATCTCCCGAAATACGTCTGTGGTCCCAATTTAAATATTCTATGCAGGATGCATAACAAGCATAACATCGAAATTACACAGTTTATACTAATCACAGATAAGGAAGATAAGGGCTTAAGTAGGCATGGCGCACAGAATATCAAGTAGGCAATTAGGCACGAAGCATGCTTTCCTAATCTAAGCTAAACAATATATCATATGAGAGCAAGTTCATAGAAGAGGAAACAATTTATGTTTTAGTGAGGAAAAAAAAAGAGATTTTTGAAATAATGGCCCGTGTACGTACTCGTCACCTCACGTACACGGCACCCACACAACATTTAGCATAAAATACCCTAAGGGGGAAGTCCCCAACACAAAATTAGGCAAGCCACTTACCTTGACTACTCAATTCAACCCGGAATCACGTTCTTGCCACGAGTAACCAACTCCAAATGTCCCAAATCTATTCAATTCAATTGCAGAATGTAAATATAACTTTAATAAAGTAATCTAACTAATAAATTCGAAGCTAATACGTGAATTTAGGAAAATTGGCAAAAAAGTCCCTCGGGCCCACGTCTCGAAATCGGGTAAGAGTTACAAATTCCGGACACCCGTTCACTCACGAGTCTAACCATACAAAAATCACTCGTATCAGATACCAAAATCTTGCTCAAAACTAAAAAACTCGTTTTAAAAATTTTATCCAAATTTTCCCAATTTTCACCCCAAATTCGAAATTACAGGACACATTTAAGCATAGATTCGTGGAAATTAGTCAAAACCGAGTAGGAATTACTTACCTAATTTCCCTAGGTGAAAATCTCTTAAAAAATCGCACTTTCCCGAGCTCCCAAGATCAAAATATGTAATTATGGCTCAAACCCTCGATTTGGGTATTTAAGATTCTGCTCAGGCATTAATCTTCACTGCGATCGCGGACACCCAGTCGCGATCGTGAAGAGAAACTCACAAGCGCCCTCAAAATACACTATGCGATCGCGGAAATCCGTTCGCGAACGCGGGGCTCTTCTTCCCAGACCTACGCAATATTGGAATATCTACCATCATAAATGAACTAGCAAACAACTATCTAAACCAAAATGCAATCTGGAGCTACTACTCAAGGGAACAAACTATGATATATTCAAATTGCAGAGAACTAAAAGAAGCAGATATGGAAGAATTAAGACAATGGATCTTAAGCCTATTAAAACCGGAACAAGCTACAACTACAAGAGCCATAAGCCGGAAAATTTTATAATACAATCACAACCAGATATGAGAAGCATATTGTGCTGATAAAAATAAGATTTCCTTCAAAATCTAACTCATTTCTATTCACAGTTTGACCACATGGCGCTTATGTTTCTCAAGCTTTTTCAGAAAACAGCCATATTTGAAGCAACATTTTTTCCGTTTTTATTTGGATTCTCCCCTTCCTTTTTCCCAATGAGATGCAAGGTACTGACCTATACTTATATATATATATAAACAAACAAAAAAATAAAACAACGTCTTTACAAAATTTAGGAATAAAACTAGAACAATAAACAAGGAATACTGTACGAAGATCTAAGCTACTACATATACTCTCAAGTACTCTAGACTGCTCAATGTAGCTTCATCCACAAGCTAAGGGCTAAGACTATTTTGTAACACCTCTAAAGCCACCAAGAACAGCAATGAAACTTCAAAAGCACAATCCAGATTGAGAAAAAAGAAATAAATTATCATACTGTTCATGGTGAATGTCTAACTTTGCTCATCAAAGGTCAATTTCCATATGAATATGATTCTTCGGATATAAAATACAAAACTTTAACTGCAGAGGATGTTATCGGGGAGTAGTTATAATTATCACCTGAAATTAAAAATACATACCCATTTCAATTAAAAAATAATCTGCTCTACAAGTTGAAAAAAAAGAGATAATGTAACGATCCGACCGGTCGTTTTGAAACTTTAAGCTCCGTTCGGTGGAATAAGGTCTTGATCAGCTTCGTATTATGTATATCGACTTGCGTGCATGGCTGGATTAAGTTACCGGATGATCCAGAGTCGAATTGGAAGAAGGATTTCAGTTTTGGAAGGTTAAGCGGTGGAATTTGACCGAAATTTTGACTTTTGTGTAAATGGCCCCGGAATGAGTTTTGGGTAATGTCAAAAGCTCAGTGTGGTGATTTTGGACAGAGGCGCGTGTAACGACCCGGCCGGTCGTTCCGAGAGTAATAGCCCCGTTTCCCCATTTTTGCTTCATTATATGTGATTCAGCTTCATTATATTGTGTTAGATTGGTTGGCTCGGGTCCTGTGATGACCTAAAAGGGTCATCCCGTATATTCTATCTAATTCTGTGTTCCGAGGTCTTGAAAACCTCCTTCTATCTCCTCTCGATTTGCGTGCACAGCCCGGGCGTGCAGACGGGAAGCCTTTATGTGAAAAGCTGAGAAAAATGAAAATTTTGTATTTGAAATTTGAATAAAGTTGACTTTAGTCAACGTTTTTGGTAAACGGACCCGGACCCGTGATTTGACGATCCCGGAGGGTCCGTAGGAAAATATGAGACTTAGGAGTGAGCCTGGAATCGAATTTCGACGTCCCAGGTCCGAGAGATGAATTTTTAAAGAAAATTATTTTTTGAAACGTATAAAGGTTTTTGAAAATGAAATTTGAGGTGAAACCTGTGATATCGGGCCCGCATTACGATTCTTAAGCCCGGTGCAGGTTCAATATGATTTATATGTGTTATCTGTGAAATTTGGTAAGAAACGAATTTAGTTTGACGTGATTCGTACCTTAAATGCGAAACTTAATGTTTATAGAAGTTTGAAGAATTTTCATGGATTTTTAATTTAATTCATCGTGTTAGTGTTGTTTTATGTGGTTTGAAGCTTTCGAGCGAGTCCGTGTTAGGTTATATGACTTGTATGTGTGGTTGGATGGGGTCCCGGGGGGCCTCAGGTCCGTTTAGGATGCCTATTGGGTGTTATTAGAACTTGGGAGACAGCCGAACCATTGCTGGTTCTGGTGTCTCGCACTTGCGATGGACCTTTCGCAGGTGCGGACACACAGGTGCAGCGAGGAGCTCACAGGTGCGGAACTTAGCCCAAACCCCCAATTCTCGCAGGTGCGGTTAGTTTTCCGCAGATGCGGAGCCGCGGGTGCGGCCATTTCACCGCAGGTGCGACCCCAGGATTTTTAATGGATTTTCGCACCTGCGATGGTAGTTCCGCAAGTGCGGGACCGCAGGTGCAGTCCCAGGGGCGCAGGTGCGGAATTTCTGGGCAATTATATCAAATCCGAGGGTTTATGTTATTTTCACCATTTTGGAATTGGGGAGCTCGGGAGAGGCGATTTTTGGAGGCTTTTGCACCTGGGTAACTTGGGTAAGTGATTTCTACCGATTATAGACCAATTTCCATGATTCCAATCTTAAATCCAACCTTTAATTGCAAAAAATTTTGGTAGAAAATGGGATAAACTTCATAGACCGAATTATTGAGTTTTGATTGGGTTTTTGGCCTCCGATTTGAGAGATTTTTATATGTTTAGACTCGTGAGTGAATGGGTGTCCGGAAAATATAATTTTTACCCGATTCCGAGACGTGGGCCTGGGAAACTTTTTGAGCAATTTTTCTAATTTCGCATCTTAGCTTCGAATTTATTAGTTAAACTAGTTGCTTGTAGTATTATTTACACGATGCTATTAATTCGATTAGATTTGGGCCATTGGGAGTTGGATACCCGTGGTAAGAACGTGATTTCAAGTTTGATTTGAGCGGTTGAGGTAAGTATCTTGCCTAACCTTGTGTGAGGAAATTTCCGCTTAGGATTTGAGTCTGCTATGTTGATTGTAGTCCGTGTACGCGAGGTGACGAGTGCATGCTCGTACTTGTTTGTGGAAAGTTGACACTTTAGGAATCTTAGGTCCTTATATTCGCCGAGTATGAATTGTCCTTAGCATGATTGAATTTCCTAATTTGTAGTGTCATCCTTATTTGCTTAAATGTGAAAGTTCTTACTTTCGGATTTACTCATAATTGACTTATCTGAAGATTTTTATTTCCTTTACTGTCATGCTATGTCTTCTTAACTGCTTATCTCAAATTTGCAATTATCTTCATCTCAACCTATAATTGTTTTGGGTGTTAAATGAATTTATAATTATTCTCTGCTGCTTGTCCTTAAGTGGAAATTGTTGAATATTCTCGTAACTGCTCAACCTTAAAAGAAGTTTAGATATTCTATACCTTCGTGACTTGCCCTTATATGGGGTTATCAGATTTTGGTTGATTTCTTGTTGTTCCTCCGTGTAATTAGCTGCGGCTGTTACATGATATTTTCCTTCCTTGTTGAGTGATTCGTAATATGCCTAGCTCTCCTTATAATATTTGTTTCTCGTGAACTGGTCTTGCATATCTTGTGGTCGTAGGTTCTTGAGTTGATGTATTAATTGTATCTTGAACTGTTGCTATTATTGTTGCTGTACTTGTTGTGGTGAATGCATGAGGTTTATGTCGTGCAGTCGGTTATATGGGGATTTGCACGAGGTTTCTGCCGTGCTGTGTTTACTACTGATATTGCACATGCGGCGTGGTAAGGCGAGATACGAGATTGAGTGTTGTGCATGTGGCGTGACAAGGTGGGAACATGTTTATGCACGTGTGGAAAAATAAGGCGGGCATATACTGTACTATTGCACGCGTGGCGTGACAAGGTGGGTTATGTCAGGGATTGGCTGTGATACTTGTGTTTGCCTGGGGGCATTTCTTGTTGTTGATATTGTGTACTAGAACACAGTTACCGTGTGAGTTCATTCATGTGGAAACTTATGAGATGAAAATGTACGTGTTGCCCCTTTTGTTTTCCTTATGTCTATTGGTTGTTGAAATCATGTTAGGACACCTGCACAAGCATACACGTAGTTAAGTACTACTAATGGATTCATGACTCCTTGTTGTTGTCATGTATAGATACTCTTGTTGTGCTTACCTTATGGGTGTGAATGGCCCAATTGGCACGTGAGTCATCCGTGCAGTTAGTACTCGAATGAGGGCGCAAAATGCCATTAGGGTTTGAATATTGAGACCCGTAGATGGTGATTTGTCCGAGGTTCGGGACCTCGTGGAGATGACTATGAATTTGATGTAGAAGTGGTTGAAGTTGTTGAGTCATCCCATGTACGTGTTGTATACTTATATGTCAGATTTATTTGTGTTCTATTCAGTCTTGTGTTACTTCATGGTCTTTCCGCTGATATTTATTATTTTCTTTCAATATCGAATTCACTGTCTTGTTAGCTATATTGTGTAGCCTTTATGTGTATATCATCATTTCCCTGATTCCTATATTGATACTTGTTCAGTTTTATTAGACCAGTGGGTGTCTTGACTAGTCCTCGTCACTACTTCACCGAGGTTTGTCTTGATACTTACTGGGCACCGTTGTGAGGTGCTCATACTACTCTTCTGCACATTTTTTGTGCAGATTCCAGGTTTTCGCATAGTTGGCCGATCGATTGTCAGTAGCGCGGTTGCTGTTATGGAGACTCAAGTTAAAACCGTTTCAGTGTTCGCGGTTTCGGAGTCACCATCTTATATTTTTTGTTTGCACTGTTTTACCTATTTCTGAATAGTGGTATTCTTAGGAGTTTTAGTGTAAATTCTTAAAAGCTTATGACTTGCTTCAGAAAAATATTAGATTTTATTTATTATTGTTGATTATTCCATGAATATTAGGATTACCTAGTCCTTAAGACTAGGTCCCATCACGATACCCAACGGAGGGAGATTTGGGTCGTGACAGGTCCAAAGCGATTTTTTTTGGAGAGAAATGAGACACTTAGTCTCTTAGCTTGGTTCAATAGTTGGAAAAGTCAACTGTAAGTTGACTTATTGGTAAACGACCTCGGAATGTAGATTTTATGGTTCGTATAGCTTCTTTAGGTGATTTAGGACTTAGGAGTGTGATCAGAATGTGGTTTTGATGTCCGGAGTAGAATTAGGCTTGAATTGGCGAATTTGAGTTTTTGGCGATTTCCGGTCGGCAGTGAAAAATTAGCTATTGGGTTCGGAATGGAATTTCGGAAGTTGGAATAGGTTCGTAGTGTCATTTTGGATGTGTGTGCAAAATTTCAGGTCAATCGGACGTGTTTTGGATGGTTTCGGCATATTTGGCGAAATTTAGAAGTTTCAAAGTTCATATGCTTGAATTCGAGGTGAATTTGATGTTTTTTCGTTGTTTTTGATGTTTCGAAGGCTCGACTAAGTTTGAATAAGTTTATGGGATGTGTTGGCATGTTTGGTTGGGGTTCCGAGGGGCTCGGGTTGATTTCAGATAGCCATCGGGGGATTTTAGGTTGGAAAATAGCAGCTGATGCTGCTGGTGCTGGTGTTAACACACCTGCGGATAGGGTACCGCAGGTGCACGCCCACAGAAGGAGACGGCTCATCGCAGGTGCGGATATTGGTGGGTTGGAGTATTTCCACAGGTGCAAGGTTTTTACTGCACATGCGAAGCCTCAGATGCGGAAGTTTGAGCGCAAGTGCGGAGACTGGGCCTTCTAGTGTTTTCCGCAGGTGCGCACCTGGGACCACAAATGCGTAAGTGGCCGCAGGTGCGGAACCACTGGGCAGTTAGTATAAATTCTAGCCTTCACGAATTTTTGGCACTTTCATCATATTTTGCATGCGGGCTGAGGCTTTTGGGAGCAAATTGAAGAGGGATTTCGAGGGTCTTCTGTGGAGATAAGTTTCTTGGACTAAAAACTCGATTCTATGTTGTTATTTGATGGATTAGGCTTGAAATTAGTGGAATTTAATGGCATAAATTGGGGGTTTAAGGCTTGGGAAATTGAGGCTTATAATTAAGGAATTTAGGGGTCAATTGTGGGTGGATTTTGATGCATTTTATATGTATAGACTCGGGAAAGGATAAGGATTCTTGTGATGCAATTTTTATAGAATTCCGAGACGTGGGCCCGAGGGCCGGGTTTGGCTAATTTCGGGAATTGTGCCTAATTTTGATATTTTTCGAGTAGGCCTTGTTCCTTTAGCATATATTGATGATATTAATCTGGTTTTGGTTAGATTCGGAGCAATCGGGAGCCGATTCGAGAGGCAAGAGCATCACATATTAGTATTTGGGCCGGTTTGAGGTAAGAAATGACTGTAAATCTTGTCCTGAGGGTATGAAACCCCGGGTTTCATATTTTTTCACTATTTTTGGAGTGGTGCACATGCTGGATGACGAGTGTGTGGCGTGCACTGATTTTTGGATTTGGACTTGGTCCTTCCACGGAAACTATTGAGTTGCATATTTACTTTAAATCATATGTTAAATCGTGTTTTAAAACTATTGCTATATTTGGGTTGTAAGCCATGTATAGGGCCTTGTGCCGACTTGTTTAGACCCCTTGGGGGATTTTACTGTTATTTCTTCATTGTGTTGACTTATGATTTACACTCAGTCATATTATGTTTAACTGTTTTCGAAGCTCAGCCTTATTTACACTATTTCTGAGATATAAAATAATGTTTTGGGTCGAGTACCCCATTTTATTGAGAGTTTCTAACTGAGTGAGGTCGAGGTGGCTTGATATTAGCGCTTGGGCTGAAGGAGCCCCTCCGGAGTCTGTACACACCCCCAGTGAGCGCAGGTACCTACTGAGTGCGTGTGCCGAGTGATTGGGAGGCATGAGTGACAGTGAGGTTGCCCGAGGGGGTGATACTGAGTGATTGTGAGGTATGCTGAGCGACTGATTCTGAGTGATGATTTTCCCGAGGGGTGATTTATGATACATGTTTTGGCCCGAGGGGCTATTTATGATATATTGCATTTTACACCAAACTCTTCGGGTATTTTTCTGAAATTGTTGGAAAACACACTTTTCAAAGGATTTTACTGAAGTTGGTTTTTAAAGCATGTTAATTTAATGTATACAGTGTTGGAAAGAGAGGTTGTGCTTATTATGAAATGATTTGATCTTATGTGTTTCTTACTGCTTAGACTTGATTAATTTTCATTACTACTGAGTTGGCGTAGTCATATTACTCCCTGCACCCCTGTGTGCAGATACAGGTGTTGGTACCGAGCGCTAGTTTTCTTCCTTCGTGTGGAGCCGGAGTTAGGACTTCGAGGTAGCTGTTCAATGTCCACAACATCTCTTTTCCCATTTCTTGTTTTGTATTTAGTTCCTCGTTCTGAGTCTTGATGTATTATGACAGTAGGGTTATTTTGTACTACTCGTAGATGCTCATGACGGTTGACTACAAGTTTTGGGGTAGTGTGTAAACTGTTTTATTCATTTTTGCTGTTGCGAACTGCTTAAACGAAAGAATTTTGTGATATATCATAACCGTTTTGGAAATGATGAAAATATTATGTCAGTATGTGATATTTGGCTAGCCTAGTTCCATGTGAGGTGACATCACGACAAGCTTAGGATTTGGGGCCGTGACAAGTTGGTATCATAGCGCTAGGTTACATAGGACTCACCGGTCATGAGGAGGTTTAGTAGAGTCTTGCGGATCGGTACGGAGACGTCTGTACTTATCTTCGAGAGGCTACAAAACCCTTAGGAAAATCTCACATTCTTGAATTCTTGTCGTGCGAATCCATTTTATCCAGCCAAAAGTGTAACTCTTGAATTCCTTCCATGTATTCGAATGCGCACGTGAGCACCTGGTATCATCTGTGCATCGACGACTTGTGACTCCCATGGATGAGATGTGATTTTAGCATGTTGATAATGGGCCAATCTGGAGAACTTGAGGTCGTATTCTGTATGTGGATTGAGCACTGAGATTTCATTGTGTGAGAACATGTGTTTGAGGAATTATATGTCCGTTTGTGTCCTTATCAGTGGGGTTTATTTGAGGGTGAGATTTGTTCATATCGCTTGGTTGTGACAAAAAAGGGATGGGCTGGATATGTAGCAAGAACTATTGAGTGTTTAAATTCTGTCTGGAGTTGGCACATGGCCTCGAGTCGTGAGTGTATGGGAAGACCTCTTATGTTGTTCAGTTGTTGTCACGACCCAAACTAGGGGAGGCACGACTAACACTCGATACTGTATTTGATCGAGTTAGCCACTAAACATACTAGCTAACTAAACTGGGGGCCCAACAGATCGGGCAGCACAACATCTGAAATACTAAGCCTGGTCCGTTAAGGTCATGACCTGAATAACAATAAGCCATATAAACAAAGGTAGACAAGCCAAAATAATAAAGTACTAGTTGGCCGACGAGGCCGCGACTGAAGACATACATGCCTACACACATATATATACATGCCAAGCCTATGGGCTGGAGACTGAAAGCTGCAAAAAGAAACCCAGAATACTGTGTCCACAATAGCCTCTAAGAGTGTCATAAGCACTGTTGGGACAAAGCCCCGACTAAACCCAAAATGTACAACAAAAGTAACCATCCTACGAAAGATCCAGGAAGAGGTGGAGCTTACCAACTCACAGCTGAACCCCGAAATCCTAGCGAAAGGGTCGATCAGAGTCCTTAGTTGGACCTGCACGCACGAAACAAAAATGCAATGTCCCCAGGCAACGGGACATCAGTACAAAAAATAATGTACCGGTATGTAAGGCAGAAAGTAGAATCATACATAGCTGGTGTAAAAAGGGT
>ML387464.1:47406-66680 GCA_005239525.1 Nicotiana knightiana | reverse complement strand
TGGTGTTCCAACATCCCTCCTTGAGGAGCGCTATACTGAAATGAACATATCTGACTCGCATGAAGCCCATAGTCCTGTTTAAATCCATTCACACACTTCAAGCCGATTCTACTCTCACTGAACTAGGCTGTTGGCCTTACCTGGGTCCATAATAACCCACTTCTTCCCATAACATGCAAGAACCACCATCATAGCCGGGACTACACCCCACAATCCACAACAAAGATGAACTGGACACCTTCCAGGCATAAACTCTCAAATAAGCAATATTACAATTCTTTATACTTGGTCTAAATCTTCAATCAATTAGGTGACTACACGTTACACTTATACTATCTTCCTGTGGTCACGCTCCCAAGACCTTCCACACAAGGTAACAAGTCTGCACATCCATACCACCGACCATGCTAACGCTGTAAAACAAATCAAGAACCCATAACCAGGATACAAAGCCTCTTTCACCAAACACCGATCTCAGATGATGCTGAAGTCATCACCAGCTTACCTTAAATATTCATATCCTTTTTCCCCTTGCTAACCCGAGCTCATGACATCCTTGTCAACATCGAACCGAAACCCTGATCCTTAATTCCAGCTCCACACTGACTACTGCACTTAACATGCCGGTATGGAATGGAATAGGATTTCCATCATAACTCCTGAACCGCTAATAGGGGAAACGCTTTGTCACATAGAAAACTTTTACTTACCTTAATTCAAGGGAACCATAACAACACATGTGTAAATTCTCAAAATCACAAAACAGGCAAATCCTCAAGGAGTAGTCTATACCACCATAATCCTTCCGGGATCCACCTACACCTGACAAGCCACAATACTTGAATGCTTCCAAATAAAATCCATTACGGCGGCCGACAAGCCTCGCACTTACTGGCACAAACTACACGCATAACTTAATCACACTGAGGGAACTGATCACTACTGTAAGTGCGCCATTTCAACCATGGCTAACCACTCTATCTTCTTTTAATCATCTTCAATTGCCTCAGGAATAATAGTAACTTCCTTCAACTCATAGAAACTCAACCCTCACTCATCCCGAGTGACCTTGATTCACGAGATCATGTTGCCTAAATCCCGCAACCCGTCTCATATCCTCCTGATAATCTCTCTACAACTCATGGTTTATTTCTCTCACTCCTCCAATACTATCCTGCACGTTGAAAATGACATAGAACACTCCCAAAACCTAACCCTGGTCCAATAGGGCCAACTTTTGCAAATATTAATCAAATCCCATGCACAATTACCATTTGTACTCCTTTCCCCTTAGCTGAAATAACTTGCCAATACACCGATAATCCACAACGCCATGAGATGATATTCCTGCAACCCCATCACAGGCGTTGGGACTCTCCCACTTAACCTGAAGCTACTCCTTGCATCATTCTGGACCCCACCGAAATCCTCTCTCCTTTGCTGACATGATCTTTCTCAACCAATCTATCAATTTCTTCTAAGTCCTCCTATTAGCATTCCATGAAAACTTAAATTCTTTAGCATCATTCACATATTCGGCCTCCTACCGAATACCCACTAGAATCCCTCGTAGACACTTGCCAACCACACAACCGTTAATCTACTCATAGGAGATAACCCACCTGTGGAAATCATCAACTGGCACCTTCCAACGACGATGTACTGCACACTCTCTGCAACATCAATACCCTATCCTAAGCCTGTTCTCATTCACCGACTCTACCAGTACGTCCGCTCCTTATGGACATCTACTAAATGCGCTACAATATCTTCAGATTCACCGCCATATTGCATCCTTCTTCATCCCTAGCGACTTCTCTCTATTATACCCAACCTTCGCCAAAATAACCACATTTCAATTTAAGCTGCGGACCCAATCACCATCCACGAAAATCCTCAAACCACTCTAAACTTCTCCTTAAGATAGGCAGCTATCTTACCGCTGAAGTCATATGCTACACTACCACTCTCCCACTTTAGGTAAACTCATTACTTTAAGCAACTACCCGATTTCTGTCTCTCATGCAAGGCATTTTAAAGATTTAGCCGCCCCCTGACACTTCTCACATGTCTTCCTTCATCGTATGCTTCTCAATTGCAGCCTCAATTCAATATAATTCTTTGCAACACCTAAACCAGCAGATCACCATAACTTCGACTCCCCCAAGATCATCTTTCTCGAGAAGCCTTCATTAGAAATACACATTCAATACTTGAACAACCGCACACCACGGTCTATGATAGACGTTTCCTCAATACCACTTCACAACACTATGATCCAATGCAACTGAAGAACCATAATAGCAGCGAACTTAACACATTATATTCGATCAAAGACGACGATATCACATCATAGGTGAATACTCCACCTCGCTTGATAACACCAAGTCTTATCACTTTATCCCCCAAAGTTGAACATTCATAGTCCAATTTCCCTTCCTCCGCCTGAACTAAAATACTGAAATCTCGAAATTGCGCTCTGAGAAGACCTCCCTTCAAGTCATTCATTACACTGACATATGGACAAGCATTCTACCATCATATCAACACCGCGTGATAACCAATCAAAAACATCGTCACTACCTGAGCATAGCCTCAAGACTCTTAGAAACACAACTACTGAGCTGAAACAACATATTATCCTTCTGCAGTGCAACAACAATATCCCTAACCAATTACGCATGGAAAATATCTCGCACCACATACAAGCACCATTTCAATTCCTCAAATTCCTAATTCATAGCAAGCACTTCACAACGCGTAATATTGAGTAGGAAGAAACATAGGCATAAGCCTTGGAGGAATCAAATTGCACGATGAGGAATCAAGAAGGGAAGTACTACTAATAGCCCTATAGCCTCTCAAAGATAAGTACAGACGTCTCTATATCGATCCGCCAGACTCTACTAGACTTGCTCATGACTCGTGAAACCTAAGGGAACCTAGAGCTCTAATACCATGTTGTCACGACTCAAAATCCATAAGGTTGTGATGGCGCTGGACACCATTGTCAGGCAAGCCAATGATTAATAGTTAAGTTAAATTCCCATTTTAATATTTGGAAATCGTTACATAATAACAACCGAATAAAAATCCGCTAAGAAAATTTGATAGATTATACACTCATTTTGAAATAAAAAAAGATTTCCAAACACATCCCAGAACCCGGTGTCACAAGTGCATGAGTGAACTTCTAGGAATTTGTACAAATACTACCATGCCTGTCCGAAATACAAGTTGGACAAGGACTATAAAATAAAAAGGAATACAACACGTGGGGAAGACTCTACGGGCTACGGGTCGTCTCCGGGTGATGTAGCTCATCTAAGTCTCCAAGTCAACCACAATGCTGTGAGGATACCTGTGCAATAAAAATGCACAGCAAGTGAAGCATGAGTACGAAAAAAATGTGTACTCAGTAAGTATCCCGCCTAACCTCGGGGAGGTAGTGACAAGAGGTCGAATTAGACACTTGTTAGAAGTAAATTTAATAAGAATAAAGGAAAACAGTGAGCATGAATATCACAGAAGGTTTAACAAGTAATGATAAGAAACATCAACTACTTCTCACAATCCTTTACCAACTTTAAAACCTTTATCATTTCAGTTGAAAATCTCATAAAATCCAGGCCAACAAGCAGTTCAAAGATCACAAGAAGTACGCAACAAACCATGTGCAAACAATGCCGAGAGTCTAACGGCGCAGACCATCAATAATAAACTACGCACTGCCGAGGGACGAACGAATCGAACCATAGATGCATCTATCTGCCCCGCTCACGAGTCGATCATGCGATGCGGTAATATATAAATACGGGGTTATCCTGCTCGCGAATCATACATGCGACTCAGGCACCCATAGCTACACATATTCACACAATAAGTCCACATTATCACGAAAGCAGTTATCCATGGAAGTGGTAAAATTCTTCTTAAAGGATCACGAAAAAATAGCATTTAAATCTTTGTTTTGAAACTCATCTGCCAAGTTTAATAATATTAAATAATATAACCGTATCAGGAACACAATCAACCACGGAGGAATCAATTCTCTTTCTAAACGATTAAGAAACGTACACTCTAGCCTTCTTAGGAAATAAATTACCAATTCAATAGCAGTATCAGTCAAATATTATTGGAAGGATCACATGTACAACACGTAAGGCATGCTAATGGGTCCTAGACTACCCAGACATAAGCATATTAGTAGCTACGTATAGAATCCCGTCACCTCGTGCGTACGTAGCCCCCGCAAATAATAGCATGTATTCATTTAGTTCACCTATGGGGACAATTCACCCTCACAAAGTTAGAAAGGAGACTTACTTCGCTCCGAAATTCCATAACTGGCTTCCAAGCCCTTCCGATGACTCCAATGGATGCACAATGCCCCAAAACTATCCAAATAATGACAAACCAATGAAATTATACTCTAATATTTGTTAACAATTCAAATTATATAAATTCCCATCTCCTCTCAAGGAATTGACCAAAATGCCCTCGGGCCCACGTGCCCGGATTCCGAAATTTCTCGAAGATAAACTCTACCCGTAGTCTTACTAGCTCAAATATACAATTTACTCTAATTTCCATGCTTAAATTCGTGGTAAAATCCAAAAATACAAATTTCTAGGTTTTCCCACAAAAATCCCAATTTCCTACTAATTTCCATGTCTAAATCCATGTAAGATCACATATTTAACTCAAAAATAGGAAGAATCACTTATCTAGTGTTGCTTAGTGAAAATCCCTCCTTGAGCTCTCCAAAATCTTCCACACAATCTTCCAGGCTTCATCGAGTTGTACCTTGCGCTGTGCAGGTTGTACATCCTATTGCAATTTTCTCTTGATGTACACATTCTGTTAAAACGCCCATAACTTCTTGTAGAAATATCCAAATGAAAAACGGTTTGAAGATTTAGAAACTAGACTCGAAGATCTTTAATTTGATACTGAGATATGAGCTTCTAAAGTCGGCTCCATGCATCAGAAAATTCTGTCAAAACTGCTCCACCACCCATCTTCAATCGATCATAACTTTCTGATAAAATGTTGAAATCGTGAATGGTTTAACTTTATCGAAACTAGAATGCAAGGGATACAACTTTTTTGTTTTGAAAAGTTTCAGAATCCATATATATTTCAAGATATAAGCTTCCAAATTCAGCTCCGCGATTACACTAGTTGCTGTCAAAACAACTTTCTGCAGAAGATTTTAGCAACTCTTTGGTCCGAAATTCATTCTATTAACCTTCCAAAATCCACACGAGGCCCTCAGGACCTTCACCAGTTATACCAACATGTCTCAAAAAATTATACGAAATCGCTCAAGGCCTCAATCACATCAAAAAACATCGAAACCATGAACCACACTCCAATTCAAGCTTTATGAACTTTGAAATTTCAAACTTCTACATCCGATGTCGAAACCTATCAAATCACGTCAGATTGACCCCAAAATTTTCACATAAGTAATATTTGACCTTATGGACCTACTCCAACATCGTAATTGGAATCCAACCCCGATATCAAAAAGTCAAACTCTCGGTCAAACTTCTCAAAAACCTTCAAATTTCTATCTTTAGCCAAATGACATCAAAATGACCTACGGACATCCGAATTCGCTTCCGATCGCACTCCCAACTCAAGAATCACCATACAAAGATATTCCTAGACTCGGAATCCCAAACGGACATCTATAACACTGAAATGCCTTACAACCCAAATTTATGAAATTCTTCTAAAATGCTATCTTCCATAATATGCGCCGAAACGCTCCCGGGATATCCAAAGCCCGATCCGGACTTACGCCCAAGTACGAAATCATCATACGAACCTGCTGGAACCTTCAAATCCTGATTCAAAGGTCGGTTACTCAAAATTCCAATCTTAGTTGATTCTTCCGACTTAAGGCTTCCGAATTGAGAATTTTCATCCTAAATTGACTCCAAACTTCCTAAAATTCAGTTCTGACCACACCTACAAGTCATAATACTTGAAATAAAGTTGCTCATGACCTCAAAATGCTAAACGATGCGCTAAAGATCAAAACGACCGGTCAGGTCGTTACAGCTATTTTGCCTTTAATTTATTTGGATCTCTGGCCATGGTTAGTACTAGTGGGATTTATGTAAGAGAGAATGTTTGGTTCCATTGTTTTCGTCTCAGTGGGATTAGGCTGAGCGCCTGTCATGCATATTGCAGTGGAAAAATAGTGTAAAAAAAAAGTTAATCAACCGTATTATTCACTAAAAATGGGTTGGATAATAAAGTTTTAAAAAACGGGTCAAATATGGATAAGAACCATATTATCCATTTAGAAAATGGATAATAATGGATAACCAAAGTATAACTAATGGATTTAACTTTTACATTTGTAAAGCCTTAAATTGGGGGTTGCTCAAGTTGGAGAAACTAGGAATTCTCCCAAAAGTGATCATATTCAAGAAGACATGGATAATATGGTTAGCAATATTATCCGTCGGTTAACCCCTTTTTTATCAATATTAAATATAGGTTAGCTCATATAATTTATTCAATTTTTCTTAACCCATTTTCAATATGTCTCATATCCGGCCGGGCCCACCAGTTTGCCTTCCCTACTTGCATCCTATCTCTTATTTTTCAGAAGCCATTTAAAGGGATCCTTTATGAATCTGAAACATAGAAAAAAATCAAAGGGTGATGCTTACTTTTGATACTTATATGTCACAACCCCAAAATTCCACCTAAGTTAGTCGTGATGCCACCTACTCTCTAAGACTAGGTAAATCTTACATTCATTAATACCTTAACAAAATTTAGAAACTAAGTAGATAAGATAACTCGATAAAACTCATATTAACTCCAAAATAGAACATTTGAAACAAAAAATTTCCAAAATCAGTTGAAATGAGTCATAATATCTACAGAATTATATTGAAAATCCCTGGTACATTATTGTCTAGATAAAGAGTAACAATAGTAAACGTAAGGACAAAAGGTGAATCAGAGGCCTCGACAAGCACCAAGTAGGTATACTTTGAAGTCTCCGAGATGTATGGTCAAATCACAAAAATGTGCAGAAGCATAATATTAGTATACCACAACATTACCTACTAAGTATCGGCCTAACCTCGGTAGAATAGTGACGAGTCCGGGTCAATACACCTACTAAGATAATAGAAACAGAACAAGGTATAATATATGAAAATACTGAAAGACAGGGAAATAATGACAATAAAACAGTTCAATAATGTAGGCTAACAACGGAATTTTAAAGCAATAAAGGCAAAAGGAATGAACACGTGATAAGAACATCAAAAAATCAATATGGAAAAACACAAGTAAGGCAAATAGATAACCAAATTGTTCAACCAACAAGCCTCTTCAACACAAAATTTACAACAAGATTCACAACTGAGGTACCACCTCATATCTAAATTTCACAATTCAATATCACAACATTTCCTTATACCAGTGCGTGAGCCTTACAAATAGATATTTTTGAAAATATTTTTTTCGATATAGCTATATACACTTTAGCCCACGTATGTCACCGCGTGGCTTCAAGTAATTCCTTTTTATATGCACATCAACCCCTGTCCATATACCGGTGCATGCGCATCAATATCAAAACACGATAAAAACTCACACCACAAGTGCCCATATGCCACAACTTGCCAAAATCAACAATACCGAAGTTACCACAACATATAGCCCATGACTCAACCACAATACGAAGAAGAATCTTAATAATAACAAAATGAGTGAGAATTACTCAATAAATAAAGATATCTCAATAATAAACAACTTCAACTTAAATGTGATAATAGCGTTCATAACTTCAACAACTCAAAATGAAGGTATTTTCACAAAATGACAATTTATAACAACGACATCAAATAAAAATAAACTGACAATAAATGAGGTAACATGACAATAAGAGAAATAACAAAGGTAATCAAAGCATATCAGGGCGTGTTTGACAATATATGATAGAGAATATGGTAACAACATCAAGTAAAGTGTGTAGGAGTAATTTAACATCGGAAGATATAACATGATATGTTATTTCTAATTAAATGCATTAAAGAGTCTAAGAGTCTAAACCGGTAAAAATACCATTTATAAACCCGTTTTCACACTCAGCTCCTCGTGTACATGACTTTCACATAATATAGATAACACAATCATCCCAAGTCCTAAGGGGTAGTTTCCCCATAAAAAGTTAGACAAGATACTTACCTCCAACAAGCTAAATCCCCTAATAAGCCATTCCCGCAAAAATCCAACTCTAGGCGGCCCAAATCTAACAAAAATAACTTAATACTATAAATACAAACCATAGGAATCAATCTCGGATAATAAAGTTTCAATATTTAATGAATATCAAAAAGTCATCATAACGTCAACCGCGGGGTCGCACCTTGGATCATGACAAAACTTAAAAAATCTGAACACCTATTCTGATATGAGTCCAATCATACTAAAATTATCCAATTCTGACCTCAAATCAACCTTCAAATCCTACATTTATGATTAAGGATAGTTTTCACAAAAATCCTCAATTTCTCCAACTCAGATCACTAATTAGATGATAAAATAATGATGGAATCATGAATAATAAAAAACATTCGAGTCGAAACACTTACCCCAATCTAATCCTCAAAAATCTACTAGAAAATCGCTTAAAACGAGCTCTCCAACTCAAAATTTGAAAAATGAGACAAAACCCTCAATCTTCTCCAATTTTTGCATAGTTATTCTGAAGTTGCAGACAATCAGCCGCTTTCGCCACTCCGCATTTGCAGAAAATCATCACATGATGCGGCTTCTCATTATGTCCATGAGAAAAACGTCTGCGGACCAATATGCACACATGCACGTCCGCTTTTGCATAGAATGCACCGCACATATAATCCCTTCGCTCTTCGGATCCTTGCACGCTTCTGTGGTTACGCATTTGTTGTGACGACCCAAAGGGTTCATCACCTATTTTATTACCCATTCCGTACTCCGGAGGCCTTGAAAACCTCATTTGTAGTTGCCTCAATTTGTGTGGGCAGTCCGGGCGCGTAACCGGACAGCTTAAATATGAAATTCTGTGAAAAAATGCTAAGATTTGATATTAAAATGAATAAATTTAACTTCGGTCAATATTTTGGGTAAATGGACCTGGACCTATGATTTGAAGGTCCCGGAGGGTCCGTAGGAAAATATGGGACTTGTGCGTATGCCCGGAATCGAATTTCGAGGTCCCAAGCCCGAGAAATGAATTTTTGAGTGAAATTGTTTTCTGAAAATATTTAAGGAAATTGAAAATGAAATCTGATTAGAAACTGATGGTATCGGGCTCGTATTTTTGTTCTGGCGCTCGGTACAGGTCTTATTTATGGTTTAAGCACTTTCTGTAAAGTTTGGTTGAAATCGGATGTCGTTTGACGTGTTTTGGACAAAAAATGGAAAATTTGATGTTTTATGAAATTTGATAGAATTCATGGATTTTGAGGTTAAATTCGATGTATATGATGTTATTTTAGTGATTTGATCACACAGATGAGTTCATAGGAGGTTTTTGAGGTAGTGTGTATATTTGGTTTGGAGCCCCGAGGGCTCGGGTGAGTTTTGGATAGGCCACAGATTGTATTTTTGAACTTGGAAATTTGCTGGTGCAACTGATCTGCAGGCTTCGCATTTGCGAAGCCAGCATCGCAAATGCGAGCTTGAAAATGCGAGCTATTTATAGCAAATGCGAAGGTGCCCTCGCTGGCCAGGGATCGCAAATGCGACCATGTTGTTCGCAAATGCGAGTATGGGACCTTCGCAAATGCGACATTTCTGGTCGCAAATGCGAAGTCCCTCCTTTATTTCAGTGTCTGTAAATGCGAACTATACATTGCAATTACCATGTCAGCGGTGTTCGCAATTGCGAACCCCTGTTTGCAATTCCCATGCCAACCAGTAGCCTGCACTGTACAAAACCGAATTTTTACTCCATTTTTCATGTTTTCTCAAACTCAAACACACTTAGGCGATTTTTCCAAGAACAAGACTTCTGCCAAATCATTTGTAAGTTGGTTTTTACTCAATTCTTTCAATAATTAACATGATTTAACATATTTTCAACTTAAAATCAAAGATTTCCATGGGTGAAAATTGGGTGTTGGGTAGAACTTAGGTTTTTCCTAAAATTGGGATTTGAGTGGGTGATTGACCTTCGATTTGAGAGATTTTTATATGGCTAGACTCGTGAGAGTATGATGGTTCTGAAAATGTAAAATTTATCCGGCTCTAAGAGGATGGCCTGAGGGGTATTTTTGTCATTTTACCTAATTTCGCGTCGTAACCTTGAATTGAATAGTAGAATCAGTTGCTTGAGATGTTATTTACGGTATGAAATTTATTTGAACAGATTTGGGCCATTTGGAGTCGTATACTCGTGGTAAACGTGTGGTTTCGGGTTGATTTCTATACTTTGGACCCGAGGTAAGTGTTTGTCTAACATTAGCTTGAGGGAATAGGAGTTGAGTATAATTTGCTACTTGCTAATTGTCAAATACGATGTATAGGCATGGTGACGAGTATCTATAGATTGGTGTCTAGCATGACCGTGAGTCCTTATATTGTGAATATTCTGATTTTGTGGTGATTTCTATGCTTCATCGATGGTTTCTATATGTTGTGAAGACTATGTGAAGGGAACTGTAATCATTAAACTCTGTTGGAGCATTAGCTCATATTGTAATACGAATGATGAAGATATATGAGATAATTGTATCATTTGGAGCATTGGCTCAGATTGTAATACGAATGATGAAGATATATGAGATAGTTATATCCTTTGGAGCATTGGCTCAGATTGTAATACGAATGATGAAGGTATATTAGATAATTGTATCCTTTGGAGCATTGGCTCAGATTGCAATACGAATGATGAAGGTATATGAGATAATTGTACCCTTTGGAGCATTGGTTCAAGTAATAGAGTAAATTATGAAATGAAGTGAAAGAAAGAGAAAGAGCTACTAAAATATACCCTTGTTGGGTCATTGTTGCTTTTGATATTGTCTCCCTTATTGGGATGTTGAGATTACTGTTATTGTTCCCTTGCCGGGATTAATTGTTTAATTGATGTTCCCTTGCCGGGATTTCTATTTTTACTCTGTTTATTTCCTTGCCCTTGTTTGTGATTGTTGTTTGGGTGAGGAAGAGTGTTAAATCACGAAGTGTGATGCCGTGCCATGTTTATATTTATTATGTACGAGGGGACATTCTGTGCCATGTTTATATTTATTATGCACGAGGGGACATTCCGTGCCATGTTTACATTTATTATGCACGAGGGGACATTCCGTGCCATGTTTATATTTATTATGCACGAGGGGACATTCCGTGCCATGTTTATATTGATTATGCACGAGGGGACATTCCGTGCCATGTTTATATTAATTATGCACGAGGGGACATTTTGTGCCATGTTCTTATTTATTGTGCACGAGGGGACATTTTGTGCCATGCTTTATATTATTATTATGCACGAGGGGACATTTCCCATTATTATTTTCAGATATTTCAGACTGTTGTTTTTGTTTCTGTCATTTCAGTATTTGCTATCTCTTACCCCCAACATGTTCTCCCCGTAATTGTATTATTGTTTAGTTTTTGCTATACTATTGAACTGCACAGGTACACTTTGTTCTCGTGTCTTAGCTTCGTCACTACTTCGGAGAGGTTAGGCTCGGCACTTACTCAGTACATGGGTCGGTTGCACTGATGCTACACCTGCACTTCTTTATGTTGTGCAGATTACGCAGCCGGACCCGGAGGACATCATTAGTGGGAGTGTCTTCCAGCTTATCATAGAGGCTTCAAGGTATACCCGTTGGCGTTCGTGGGCCTTGGCATCTCTTCCATCCCTTTTGTCTTCAATTCTGTCTTATTTTTCCTCTAGCTTCAGAGGAAGACATGTATTTCCTTCCAGACTTGTATTTAGCACTCTTATAGACAGTTCGTGAGTTTGTGACTCCAGGTTTTGGGAAAATTTACGCGTTGTTATATTATGTTGTCCTTATTTATCTTGAAACCATATTTATTTTTGCTGTTAAATTGTGAACCGTTTAGTTTATCCTATTAAATTGATGTTAATATGCTAGTTTATCGATACACGTTGGCTTGTTTAGCGGGTTCAATGTTAGACGCCATCATGGCCCGATGGTGGGATTTCGGGGCGTGACATATTGGTATCAGAGCACTAGGTTACTTAGGTCTCACAACTCACGGAGAACTTGGGAGAGTCTTAGGGATCGGTGCGGAGAGGTCTGTATTTATCCCCCTAGATGCTGCAAAGTTAGGATGACTACATATTTATTTTCTTCTCTGTTGTGCGGTATGAATTCTTAGTACTGATTGAGTTTCTATTATATTATCTCGCAGATGGTGAGGACGCGTGCTTCCCTTGGTTCTACATAGCAGCCTGACACTCCTGCTACAGCTCCTACTCGGGGTCGAGGTCGAGGTCGAGGATGAGGACGTGCTAGAGTCCGAGGCCGGGGCCGGGCTTAGCCTAGAGCAGCAGCACCAGTGGAGGACCCTCAGGTCGAGTCTGACGAGAAGGTCCCAGTTCCGACAGTCCCAGTTGGACCAGCCCAGGTCCCAGAGGGGTTCATAGCTACCCAGTGCTTCAGGGCGCCCTTGTCCGTCTAGTCGGATTCATGGAGAGTGTAGCACATGCGGGTCTTCTTCCTACAGCACCAGCCGTTTCTCAGGCTGGGGGAGGTGTCCAGACTCCTGTCGCCCGCGTGCCAGAGCAGCTAGCTCCACAGTTTCAGACTCCGACACCTCATCCAGCCGGAGTAGCTCAGCCGGGTATTGCAGTGCCGGTAGCAGAGGGAGCACCTATGTCAGCAGATGCTTTGTGGAGACTGGACAGGTTCACTAAGTTATTCACTGCTACTTTTACTGGTTAACCATCAGAGGACCCCCAGGATTATTTGGATAGCTGCCATGAGGTTCTTCGGAATATGGGCATAGTGGAGTCCAACAGAGTTGACTTTGCTACTTTCCGATTATCTGGCGCAACCAAGAGTTGGTGGAGAGACTATTGCTTAGCCAGACCAGCTGGATCTACACCTTTGACTTGGACTCAGTTCTTAGAGGTATTTTTGGGGAAGTTCCTTCCCATTACTCAGAGAGAGGACCTTCGGAGGCAGTTTGAGCGTCTCCAGCACGGATCCATGCCAGTCACTCTGTACGAGACCATGTCCATCACTCTAGCCCGACATGCTCTTATGATACTTCCCACTGATCGGGAGAGGGTTTAGAGGTTTATCGAGGGATTGGCCTGGCCTTTCAGACATCAGATGGCTATAGAGTCAGGTACAGATATATCGTTCCAGGATGCGGCCAATGTGGCCAAGAGGATTGAGATGATTTTGTCACAGGGAGGTGGTCAGGGGGCTAACAAGAGGCCCCGTCATTTCGGTCGTTTCAGTGGAGCCTCATCTGGGGCCAGGGATTCTTCAGGCAGAGGTCATCCTCCCAGACCTTTAGTCAGCTCTCCAGGTTTCCCATGATACTTCAGGTGGTCGTGGTTATCAGACGCACTATTCCAATCAGCAGCCTTACAGTGCGCCACCAGCACCTATCGGTGCACCGCCGCTTCAGAATTTCCAGGGTGGTTATCAGGATCGACAGAGCCAGTTCCAGAGTCAGCAGTCACATCAGCAGAGGCCTTGTTATACTTGCGGTGGTTTGGGGCACATTTCCAGGTTTTGCCACCGAGGTTCTGGTGGGTCTCAGCATCAAGGTTCTCGTGCCATAGTACAGGCACCAGGTGTTCCACAGCCCGCCTAGCCAACTAGAGGTGGGGGTAGAGGTGCTAGAGGTGGAGGTAGAGGTCATAGAGGTGGAGCTCAGGCCGCCAGAGGTGGAGGCCAGCCAGCAGCCGACCGTCCCAGAGATGTGGTTCAGGGTGGTGGGGCCCAGCCCCGATGTTATGCTCTTCCAGCCAGGCCAGAGGCTGAGTCTTCAGATGCAGTCATTACAGGTACTATTCGGGTTTGTGACACATATGCTTCAGTGCTATTTGATCCATGATCTACGTATTCGTATGTGTCCTCTTATTTTGCACCATACCTGGTCATGCCTAGTGATCCACTGAGTATTCCTGTTTATGTATCTACACCGGTGGGTGATTCTATCGTGGTCGATCGAGTCCATCGTTCTTGTGCTGTGGTAATTGGGGGTCTTGAGACCCGTGTTGATTTGTTGCTTTTAGGTATGGTCGACTTTGATGTTATATTGGGGATGGACTGGTTATCCCCATATCATGCTATCTTGGATTGCCATGCCAAGACGGTGACCTTAGCCTTACCAGATTTTCCCCGTTTGGAGTGGAAAGGGACTCCTGGTCATTCTACCCGCAGTGTTATTTCGTACGTGAAGGCTCGGCGTATGGTCGAGAAGGGGTGTTTGGCTTATTTGGCTTATGTGCGCGATTCCAGCATTGAGGTTCCCTCTATTGATTCGGTACCCGTGGTTCGTGAGTTTCCTGAGGTCTTCCCTTCAGACCTGCCGTGGATGCCACCCGACAGGGACATTGATTTCTGCATTGATCTGGATCCGGGCATCCATCCCATTTCTATTCCGCTATATCGCATGGCGCCGCCAAAGTTGAAAGAGTTGAAGGAACAATTGCAGGATTTTCTTGGGAAGGGTTTCACTAGGCCCAACGTTTCTCCTTGGGGCGCTCCATTATTGTTTGTGAAGAAAAATGATGGTTCGATGAGGATGTGAATTTATTACCGGCAATTGAACAAGGTTACAATCAAGAATACGTATCTACTGCCGAGGATTAATGATTTGTTCGATCAGCTTCAGGGTGCTAAGGTATTTTAAAAGATAGACTTGAGATCTGGCTACCATCAGTTGAGGATTAGGGCATCTGATATCCTTAAGACAGCTTTCCGCACTCGGTACGGGCATTACGAGTTTCTAGTCATGTTGTTTGGGTTGACAAATGCCCCAGCAGCTTTTATGGATTTGATGAACCGAGTGTTCAGGCCTTATTTGGACTCGTTCGTGATAGTCTTCATTGATGATATATTGATATACTCCTGCAGTCAGGAGGAGCACGAGTAGCATCTCAGAGTGGTTCTTCAGTCTCTTAAGGATAGTCATCTATATGCAAAGTTTTCGAAGTGTGAGTTCTGTTTGAGTTCAGTTGCATTCCTGGGTGATGTCGTATCAACAGAGGGTATTCAGTTTGACTAGAAAAAGATTAAGGCAGTCAAGAACTGGCCTAGGCCAGCATCAGCTACAGAGATTTGGAGTTTCTTGGGATTGGCAGGCTATTATCGTCAGTTCGTGGATGAGTTCTCATCTATTGCAGCCCCGATGACCAAGTTTACCCAGAAGGGTGTCCAGTTCAGATGGTCGGATGGGTGTGAGGCGAGCTTTCATAGGCTCAAGACAGCTCTGACTAAGGCACAAGTATTGGTTTTGCCCACAGGTTAAGGGACTTATACAGTCTATTGCGATGCTTCCCGTATTGGGTTTGGTGCAGTGTTTATCCAGGATGGCAAGATCATTAATTATGCTTCGAGGAAGTTAAAGATTCATGAGAAGAACTATCCAGTGCATAATTTGGAGTTGGCAGCCATTGTCCACGCATTAAAGATTTAGAGGCACTATCTGTATGGCGTGGTGTGTGAGGTGTTCATGGATCATAAGAGTCTTCAGTACTTGTTCAAGCAAAAGGAGTTGAATTTAAGGCAGAGAAGGTGGTTGGAGTTGTTGAAGGATTATGGTATTACCATCTTATATCACCCGGGGAAGGCCAATGTGGTGGCCGATGCTTTGAGTAGGAAGTCCGCTAGCATGGGCAGTCTTGCTTTTATTCCGTTCAGTCAGAGGCCGCTTGATTTGGATGTTCAGGCTTTGGCCAATCGATTTGTGAGGTTGGACATTTCTGAGCCTAGTCGAGTGTTGGCTTGTAAGATCGTTCGTTCTTCATTATTGAAGCGTATTAGTGATCGGCAGTTTGATGATCCCCATTTGTGTGTCCTTAGAGACACGGTGCAGCACGGAGGTGCCAAGCAGGTGACCTTAGATGATGATGGTGTTTTGAGATTGCAATGGCGAGTTTTTGTGCCCAATGTTGATGGGATTCGAGAGTTGATTTTATAGGAGGCCCATAGTTCCCGGTACTCTATTCATCCGGGCGCTGTGAAGATGTATCAGGACTTGCGGCAACATTATTGGTGGCGTAGAATGAAGAAGGATATTGTGGCATATGTGGCGCAATGTTTGAATTGTCAACAGGTTAAGTATGAGCATCAGAGGCCTGGTGGTTTATTTCAGAGGATTAAGCTTCCCGAGTGGAAGTGGGAGAGGATCACTATGGACTTCGTTACTGGACTTCCATTGACCCGGAAGATGTTCGATGCAGTTTGGGTCATTGTTGATACCAAGTAAGCGCATTTCATTCCTGTGGCAGTTTCCTATTCATCCGAGAGGTTAGCTGAGATCTATATTCGCGAGATTGTTCGCCTTCATGGTGTGCCGTTACCTATCATTTCGGACCGGAGCGTGCAGTTTACCTCGCATTTCTGGAGAGCAGTTCAGCGAGAGTTAGGCACCCAGGTGGAGTTGAGCACAGCCTTTCATCCTCAGACGGATGGACAGTCCGAGCAGACTATTCATATATTGGAGGATATGCTCCGAGCTTGTGTTATTGACTTTGGAGTATCATGGGATCAGTTCTTGCCTTTAGCAGAGTTTTCCTACAACAATAGCTACCAGTCAGGTATCCAGATGGCTCCTTATGAGGCTTTATATGGTAGGCGGTGTCGATCTCCGGTTGGATGGTTTGAGCCGGGAGAGGCTCGGTTGTTGGGTACAGATTTGGTTCAGGAGGCCTTGGACAAGGTTAGGATCATTCGGGATAGGATTCGTACAGCTCAGTCTAGGCAAAAGAGTTATGTAGATCGTAAGTTTCGAGGTGTGGCTTTCATGGTTGGTGAGCGAGTATTGCTCCGAGTGTCGCCTATGAAGGGCGTGATCTGATTTGGGAAGAAGGGCAAGCTTAGCCCTAGATTCATTGGTCCGTTTGAGATTCTTGATCGAGTGGGAGAGGTGGCTTATAGAATTCCATTTCCCCCTAGCTTATCAGCCGTACACCCAGTTTTTCATGTGTCCATGCTTCGGAGGTATCACAGCGATCCAGCTCACGTGTTAGATTTCAGCATTGTCCAGTTGGACAAGGACTTATCTTATGAGGAGGAGCTGGTAGCTATTCTAGACCGGCAGGTTCTTCAGTTGAGATCCAAGAGTTTCCCTTCTGTTCGTATTCAGTGGAGAGGTCAGCCTCCTGAGGCATCGACCTGGGAGTCCGAGTTCGATATGCGGAGCTGTCACCCTCATTTATTTCCCGACTCAGGTACTTCTTTCTTCTGTCCGTTTGAGGACGAACAGTTGTTTTAGAGGGGGAGAATGTGACGACCCAAAGGGATCATCACCTATTTTATCACCCATTCCGTACTCCCGGACCCGTGATTTGACGGTCCCGGAGGGTCCGTAGGAAAATATGGGACTTGTGCGTATGCCCGGAATCGAATTTCGAGGTCCCAAGCCCGAGGAATGAATTTTTGAGTGAAATTATTTTCTGAAAATATTTAAGGAAATTGAAAACGAAATCTGATTAGAAAGTGATGGTATCAGGCCCGTATTTTGGTTTCGTCGCCCGGTAGAGGTCTTATTTATGGTTTAAGCACTTTCTGTAAAGTTTGATTGAAATCGGATGTCATTTGACGTGTTTCAGACTAAAAATGGAAAAGTTTATGTTTTATGAAATTTGATAGAATTCATGGATTTTGAGGTTTAATTCGATGTATATGATGTTATTTTGGCGATTTGATCCCATGGATGAGTTCATAAGAGGTTTTTGAGGTAGTGTGAATATTTGGTTTGGAGCCCCGAGGGCTCGGGTGAGTTTTGGATAGGCCACAAATTTCATTTTTGAACTTGGAAATTTGCTGGTGCAACTGATCTGCAGGCTTCGCATTTGTGAAGCCAGCATCGCAAATGCGAGCTATTCATTGCAAATGTGAAGGTTCCCTCGCTGGCCAGGGATCGCAAATGCGACCATGTTGTTCGCAAATGCGAGTATGGGACCTTCGCAAATGCGACATTTCTGGTCGCAAATGCGAAGTCCCTCTTTTTGCTCAGTGTTCGCAAATGCGAACTATACATCGCAATTACCATGTTAGAGGTGTTCGCAATTGCAAACCCCTATTTTCAATTCCCATGCCAACCAGTAGCCTGCACTGTACAAAACCGAATTTTTACTCCATTTTTCATGTTTTCTCAAACTCAAACACACTTAGGCGATTTTTCCAAGAACAAGACTTCTTCCAAATCATTTGTAAGTTGGTTTTTACTCAATTCTTTCAATCATTAACATAATTTAACATGTTTTCAACTTAAAATCAAGGATTTCCATGGGTGAAAATTGGGTGTTTGGGGTAGAACTTAGGTTTTTTCTAAAATTGGGATTTAAGTGGGTGATTGACCTCCGATTTGAGAAATTTTATATGGCTAGACTCGTGAGATTACGAGGGTTCTGAAAATGTAAATTTTATCTGACTCCGACAGGCTGGCATGAGGGGCGTTTTGGTCATTTTACCTAATTTCGCCCTGTAACCTTGAATTGAATAGTAGAATCACTTGCATGAGATGTTATTTACGTTATGAAATTTATTTGTATAGATTTGGGCCATTTGGAGTCGGATACTCATGGAAAACATGTGGTTTCAGGTTGATTGCTATACTTTGGACCCGAGGTAAGTGTTTGGTCTAACTTTAGCTTGAGGGAATAGGAGTTGAGTATAATTTGCTACTTGCTAATTGTCAAATACGATGTATAGGCATGGTGACAAGTATCTATACATTGCTGTATAGCATGACCGTGAGTCCTTATATTGTGAATATTCTGATTTTGTGGTAATTTACATGCTTAAGTGATGATTTCTATATGTTGTGAAGAGTATGTGAAGGGAATTATAATCTTTAAACTCTGTTGGAGAATGGCTCGGATTGTAATACGAATGATAAAGATATATGAGATGATTGTCTCCTTTGGAGCATTGGCTCAGATTGTAATACGAATGACGAAGATATATGAGATAGTTGTATCCTTTGGAGCATTGGCTCAGATTGTAATACGAATGATGAAGATATATGAGATAATTGTATCCTTTGGAGCATTGGCTCAGATTGTAATACGAATGATGAAG